>APFE031524272.1:53275-117165 GCA_000404065.3 Pinus taeda
CAACAGAACAATAATATTGTACTCTTACTACAAGATCTTGTAAGGGCTTGTCAAGTGGCAACAATGTCGTGAAAATGGTTGATGGAGTAGGACCTGAGTAAGCTGGATGTTACCAAGTTGCATCCACTTTCTCCAGAGGTCATTTCTCGTCAAGCTACAATAAACATTGGTACAATTGGGCACATGGTAAATCAACAGTCCACAGTTCGTTTCAAAAATGAACCGGAGCATAACATCACTATTAAACTGGGATATGCCAATGCAAAAAAATATATAAATGTGAAGATGAGCGCTGTCCTCAACTTCAAACTTTAGAGCATCTGGCTGCTATGGAAATCATGCAAAATCTCTAAAAGAAATTGCTCCAAAATCTCTACAAGAAACTGCTCCTAGAATGACTGCCAAAAAACGTCTTCAAAATTGCTTGAAATTCACTTCATAATGCTGATCAAATCATTACTTCTCTGCTCTGCCTGAACTCGCCTCTGGGTCGTTAATTTACACACAGGCCACACATAAACACAATACGCATATACAACACAAACAACCACAAAAGCTGCAAATACGACTATGCCCTCAAAGCCAAATAAATTTTCCCTTCTCTGCTTTCTCAATGCGGACTTTGTGCTTTGTATGCTCCATCAACTGATCCTAATGCCCCGAAATTTCAACTTAAAGAACAACAGGAGGAGCAATATACAAATTCTCCTTCAAAAATCCATTTCCGGAATTAATATTCAATCTTTGCACTATAATTTTTGTAAACGCAGGCCTTACAAAAATGTCAAATGGGCAAGTCCTTTGGAGATTTACCGAACCAAATTGATTCTTATGGTCAGAAATTTTTCTATGTCCTTTGAGTTATTTCAATGCAGTATGTTCATATATCTAGCGAGAATGATAGAAATTAAGTAACACGGTTCTTTTACAAGCAAAACTTCGTTTCCCCATTATTCGTTACCGAAAAGAAAAAATTCGGTTTAGTTACCAATACTAATTTCATTAAGCTCTGACAAAACCTCGAGCTTTTCGATTGATGGGTATTCTCCATACCTGTGATGCATTTATCTGTTTCTTTTTTTTTACAGTAAATGACGAAGGAGAGAATTGGGGTGCTGGTCAAAGGCAACTCTTATGCTTAGGCCGTGTTATCCTCAGGCGTAACCGAATTCTGGTTCTGGACGAAGCAACTGCCTCCATCGACTCTGCCACAGACGCAGTTCTTCAGAAAGTCATCAGACACGAATTTTCCAACTGCACTGTGATAACAATTGCCCACAGTCATTGACAGTGACATGGTCTTGACCCTCTCTGATGGTATGAATGAATGATTATCTTCCTCTTTCACTGTAGTTTTCCAAAAACTGAAGATTGAACCTTAATGCATTTTTCATGGGTTTCTTTCAGGCAAACTTGCAGAATATGATGAACCTGCAAAACTTATGGAACATAAATCATCATTATTTTCAAAGCTTGTGGCAGAGTATTGGTCCAACTGTAGCCACAATTCCATGCAAAGTTTGGCCGATTACATGTTATCACATACACCACTACAATACACATCCGCATATATCAAACATCGATATGACCATGAAGGACAGCGTATGGGCCGAGGTCGATTCACATACACCACTTCAGGTGTTCTTTGTCAGCAGGCATTTCCTTTCCTTCATGCATTCTTGTCAGGCAGCGTTTCCTTTCCTTCAGCTGTTCTTGTCAGGCAGCGTTTCCTTTCCTTCATGTCAGGCAGCGTTTCCTTTCCTTCAGCCGTTCTTGTCAGGCAGCATTTCCTTTCCTTCAGCTGTTCTTGTCAGGTAGTGGACAGAGGAGCAGAAGGCATGCAGTGCTGGTTAGGTGGCAGCTAAATTCTAGCTGAGGAAATATTCATAAGTAATGGCAGAAACCATAAAACAAATGGTTCAAATATCAACAGGGCAGGATATCGCCCGCTCTGATACCATGTTAAACACACATGGGGAGTGAGAAAGATATAAATGATAAAGCATGCAATACAATTTTTATTCACAAATGATACACATTTATAGTACATGTGGTGACCGTTGGGATTCACATCCCAAGGTCCCTTGGACTGCTTAGTCTCTTTAGCTTCCACACTAACCCATTTAGGATTAGGTGTCCAACACTTCCATTTAGTTTTCTTTTGTTTTTTAGTGCTTTTATAAGGTTTTCTTTAGATTTTGATTTGTTCTTATCATTAGGTCATTAGAAAAATGGTTTCTTGATCATTGAGTTGCTTGAAGGAATTGGTGTTTTATTCATCATTCTGAAAAGTGTTTTTATCAATGATTAGACATGCATCTTAGTTTTCATCATATTTGAAAATTAAGTGAAGTTGAAAAGAAAAATATTTGCATTTGCATCTAGGGTTTTGTGTATGAAATTGGAATTCCCTAGTGTGAAATTATGTGTTTTTGCTTTAATCTTTGCAAATCAATTCCCCCTCAATCGCATGTTAATCACCTCTGAGTGACATCACATTTTCTATAAAATTTTGTTTCGTTCTTTCTTTCTTCTTGTCAAATTTAGGTTGTATGCATAGATTGATTTTTTTTATGCTCAACCTGCGAGAAGATACTACAATACCAAATATGTGAAGAAATATAACCCAGAACACAGAACAATGAGAAATAACAACATGTATTTTATTATTCAGAAAGGATAGCAATGATCACTTACCTCTTTGAGGTGGAAACCTCCAATAGAGCAGGGCTCGATTACAAAATAAGACATGACGCTCCTCAATGGGGAGTCTCTATCCTTTATATAGGATTCATACATGCAATACCATGGGTCAGTACCATGGTTCTTATTAATACCATCTATCTAATACCATGGCCCATTTGCAACTAACTGTGGTCCCTTCTTTAAATGCGGATCAACCACTTACAATTATTAATATGGGCTTTATTGACTTTTTAACTAACTATAACTATGACTTGACCCTAACACATAAATAAGGGGGTTAGGATTGGACCCTAACATTTGTTGAATTTGAAAAGACACTTTTAAATTACAGTTAAATTATGTGTGGTTTATTTTCGTCAACAATCAAGTTGTGTTCATATGTTTCTTTGCATTTGAAACATAAAACGGTTGCATCTTCAGTTCTTCGGCAATAGATCTCTGCGGCTCTTCGGCAATGAACTCGTCGGTCCTTCGACAATAGATCTCGTTTGCGGTTATTCGGCAATAGATCTCGTGAAAAGATCTTCGCATTCTTCCGAGCTGCGTATCTCTTCATCTCTTCTGACATCGGTTGGCCGCTGGAACCTTCGAATCGAATTGCAGGGTATACGCATAGACTTCTTGGTTGCACGCTCGCTCACCATCAACGCTGACCGATAAATATGCTCCGATCGGTAGAACCGCAGACGAGATCTTGATGATGGTCATATTTTAGAACTATCATACAGCTTGTCAGTCTTCAGATCTGCAATCCCGTGGGTGCCTTTAATTATCGAAGCTCCATTCGGCTCACGCTCCCTGAGGCGAATCGGTCCCCGACAAAAAAAAATCAGCTTACGGGGAAACCAAAGGGAAAAGGATCGTGAACGTTCTCAAGCACGAGCCTCTAAGAAGGCTCCCAAATCCGGTCATACCGATAATCTGACTCTCGAACAAAGGCATGAAAGAGACGCCAAGGCACTTCAAGAAAAAGCTGCAAGGAAAGCAGCACAAGGATCGGGTCAACCTTATATCTGCGGTATCGGTCTTCAGATCTGCGGTATCTCGCAGCTTGTCGGTCTTCAGATCTGCGATCCCGTGGATGTTCGTAATTTTTTGGAGACAGCGGAACGTGTGGAATTCTTAGGGTCTGCGGTTCAAATATTTGCTGTTGTTCCAGCATTCTCAGATCTGCATAAAATATGGCTCTGAGCTTCGCAAAAATAACTGGTGGCTTATCCGTCTCTGGAGGGCAATCTCCTGCCCATATCGTGAGTGAAGCCCCAACTCCCACTATCCAAGTGGTCCAGGACTCACTCGATGAAGCTTTGAAGTTCTCTGAAAGTGCCCTAATTTGCCGGTTCAATGGTTTTTGGCCGCAGCTGATAGCACTCCACAATTGGATCTCGGAGGTATGGAAGCCTATCATTTCTGATGAAATTAATATCTACCCCTGTGCTAGAGGTTTCTTTATAGTAGATTTTGAAAATCCTGAAAGCATACCATGTATTTTAGATTCCGGCCCTTGGTTTTGGGAAAAATCAGGCCTATTCATGAAGCCATGGAACCCATCATTCGATCCCTCTACAGCAGTGATAACCTCAGCACCAATTTGGGTGAGACTGCCAAGCCTACCCTTGCATCTCTGGAATCTCTCCTCGCTAAAAGCCATCGGAAATGCAATTGGGAAATTTTACTGCAGGTGCCCAGAAACAGAGGAATATACCAGAACCACCTATGCACGCATCTGTGTGGAAATGGATTTCGGCGCCGGATTCCCAGCTGAAATAAACCTAACAAGTAAAGACTATGTGTGGAACCAGAAGCTTGATTATGAAAGTGTCCTCTTCAGATGTCGATCGTGCTTTGAGACGGGGCATCTAGCCAAAAATTGCCCAAAAGCCCCTGAGAAAAATTTTGCTAGAAAAAACCACCACAGATCTACATGGTGGGAAGGAGTACAAAAAGAACACTACACTGTCATCAAAGAAGAATATTCTAGATAAAACTCTGAGTCACAAGAAATCAAGGAAGAAGGAAACAACTCTCAAAGCAAGCAAGGAGAAAGCTCGCCCCAACAAATCAACAGTTATGAGGATTTCAATACAGCAGAAAATAAATCTTCATTTAACAGCAAAGCAGATCTCCTAAACCAAACTTCTCCGACCATAGATTGCGAAGCTAAGACACCAATGTCCCAAGAACCAGAAGAGATGAAGGAGATGCAAGACGAAGGAAGTTGGAAGACCGTAGAGAAAAGAAAGAAAGCTACAACACCAATCTCGCCAAGAAAAACGAGGAGCCAGACAAGTAAAAATTAAGAAAATTGTAGGTCCGATAGACCAATTTGGTCTCAGTGGACATTAACCATCATCATCATCATCATCATTAAAAGAAAAGAAAAGAAAAATCTCTTTGCATTGCATATAGGGCTTTGATTTTGATTGGAATAGTGTGGAGATTGATTGTTGCATCACTTGTTTGTTGCATTATTTACAGATTTCTTCTTACCCTACTTAGTTAGGCATTTCATTATTAAAAGGAAAATGAAAAGAGTTATTTTTGTCATATTAGTTGCATCATAGGTGTGTTCAGGTGACATCGAGTTTTGAGCCTTAAAACTAAAATCTAATTCAAGATAAAATTTAAAATTCACTCAATTAACCTAAGGAGCATTTAAAACTTAACGACACACATAGAGTTCTAGGCTAGAGACGTGTTCCTACATATTTAAATGTAGGAGTTGTCATTTTGTCCAGTGTTGCAATCTCGAGGTGATATCCCAGATCGTACGTTAAGTCATTAGTTCTCCAAGGTGTATATTTTAGTTCATGGTTGCTTGACAAACCTTTTTCCTAGTTTACCCCTTTGTTTTTTTTTGTGTTGTTAATTTCCAAAATCAATTAATTGACCAAGAAACAACATCCTCCTCGTGGAACAACTCCTTAGTGGATCTTAGGTTGAGACTAATGGAAACAATTCTTGAGTCCACTAGTCAAGGAAACCCCTCTTACGAGAATCCTGGTCCTTTTCCTTCTTTTGGAAATATTGGTGCTTCTTATATGACAACCTTTTCCCTTCCCAGATTTACCATTGGTTTGCCAATTTGGTTGTTTTTGACCCCTATGGTTTTGAATGTCCAAACTGCTCCTAAACCAAGTTCTTCTTCACCTGAACAATATCAACCTCAAGTTGATCCTAAAGTTGACCCTTTTCCTTCTTCACCTATCATTTATTCATCCCTTTCTTCCTCCTCACCCAATGAAAGTCTTGATTCTAGTAACCAGGAAGCTAAGAATAACAAGAAGAGGACGAAGAAGAAGAAGCAAAATAAGCAGGGGGACAACCAAGAAAACATTGCTACTGATGCAACTAGTATGGGGAAATATTCCAATCAACCTTGCAAAGCTAAATTCCCTTGCAAGTTATGTAAGGATGATCACCTTCTCAGAGATTGTCCTAGTATTCCCAAGGTATTAGAAGTTTGGTGCATAGGATCACATCAGCCTTTGTTTTCAGCTTCTGGGATCATGATGGTGACAAACCTTCAAATAGTGATATTAAGGTCCATAAGAAAAAGGGTAAAGTAAAATTTCCCTGTAAGTTATGTGAAGGGAATCATCTCATTCACCTTTTTCCTTATATGGATGAAGCCTCAAAAGTGTTGGAAAACCTTACAGCTTCTCAACCTCAATTTCTAACTGCTTATCAGATGCTTTACTCTAATCCTCCACTAGTTGATGAACTGATTGATCAGAATCCATATCCAGTTAATCTCTCTCTCTCTGAATGTGAATCCCATGAGTCCGTTCCCAAGCAACCATTGGTTGAGAAAATGGTTGACTCGATTCCACCTTCAGTTGATCATACCTTTCTCGTAGAGAGTGAAGCTCATATCACTCAGGTTCTTCTCGTTTCTTCAGGTTCCAATGAACTGGGGGATAGTTCTCCCATTCCCACGACAGAGGTGGGAAATCCTCCTATTCCCACAACACTAGAGAGAAGTTCACCTATTCCCATAACATAAGGGGGCAGTCCTCCTGTTCCCCACGACACCCCCTCTAAGTAGCATGGTGACTTCCTTGGAGTTGATTGGAAAGATATCATCTTCCTCCTTACGTGCCCTTCCAGATCATAGTACAGGCTTATAATGTGGTTGTACCTAGCACAATCATAGATGAAGGTGCATCTGTTAGCATTTTGTTCTTAATTAATTTTCAAGCTTTAGGTTCTATGTAGCTTGTACCCATTACCTAGAATCTATTGGCTTTTAACAAAGGAACCAGTCAACCATTAGGGATCCTTCCTAAGTTTCCTATTACTTTTAGAGGAAATAATGTCTATATCGATGTGATGGTAGTCCTTAGTCGTGACTATGTTTATGTCATGGGAGATCTTGTCTCTTCACTCTTTCGTGTGATGTGTTTCCGGCATGAAGGAAGAATCGTGACTATCGATAAAATTTCATTTGTTGGTCCTAATCTAACCTCAATCAACCAAATTACCTAAATGGTCCTTATATGCAAGTGTTATCTTCCTTGCCACGGGTTAGTTATGCGACAACCTGTTCCATGCCCGCATCTACTGATGATCCAGTAGGTGATGTGGTGCATCATGTACTGGGGGCATTGGAGCCTAATATTTCCATTAGATCCCTTGATATGTATCCCTTCCATAACGTTTTTCCCCCATTTGATGAGAACCTCTTGGAAGCTATGATATCTTGGTGGTCATGATCAAGGTCCTTGGAGTAGAGTTCCTTGTCTTGTTTCAAGCTCGTTAAAAAATGAATCAAGGTTCTTCGGAGCAGAGTTACTTTTCTTGTGTCAGGCTCATTAAAAAATGAAACAAGGTGTTGGAGCACAATTATTTTTCTTGTGTCAAGCTCCTTAAAAAATGAAACAATCTCTGCAGAATCCTTTTATTGTGTCAATCTCGTTAAAAAATGAAATAAGTTCCTTGGAGTAGAGTTCCTTTTCTTGTGTCAAGCTCCGTAAAAAAGAAACAAATTCCCTTGAGCAAAGTTATTTTCCTATGTCAAGCTCGTTAAAAAAAATGAAATGGATCCCCTTCCAATCCGAGTCTTTGACTAGATCTCGTAAATTCCCAGTCGATTCTTTCACTTGATTTTGTTAATGAACATTCATTTCATCCACCTATTGGAAACCAATGATCTACTTAGGTGAATGAAATGAAGCTTAGGGGGCATGTACCTCAAATTGAGTCATTATGTTGGGGGCATGCAAACTTATTTCAAGCATAGTTTTTCTTTGTTTCAAGCGTGTGTAAAAATGAAACCTCTCAAGCATAGCTTTTATCATGTTTCAAGTTTGTGTAAAAATGAAACTATTTTCATCCTACCTCTTGTGATTTCTATTCTTAACAGCATGTTTCTCCAGATGGGCCTTGGTTTCTCATTCCATTATAAACATCTATTTGGCTAATCATACGCTTTCACTTGGTTTTTTTACCCTTTCCTGAGGAACAACTGCAACGAGTGGTATTATTATCCAACTTCTTGACCTTTGTGTGTTTTGAGCAGTGCCACCATGACCACAACTAGTTGCTACCATTTATACCACTCATTCCTCCAAGAGGAGTCATCTTTCAGCTCTTTTCATACTCCCAAAATATGAAAAGATTGTTGAGCACTTATCTTTTTGAACTCGTTAAAGTAAATGAAAAGACGTCTACTCAGTATAAGTTTAAACCTTTTCTGGATTGAGATAGACTATTTACAAAAAAGGAATACCTTAGTTGAACATGGATAAGAGGTTCTCCTAGGTATTATTTTCTACATTTTTGTACTTAAGGGACTATCTACGAAAAGGAACATTTGGAGTTTTCTTTTTCGCATCTTTTTAAAACTCTCCAAACATGAAAAAGATGTCAAGTTTTCACCTTCACTGGACTCGTTAAAACATCAATCAGTGATGGACTCGTCATTCATGATGGGACCAAACCACTCCTTCTTTGGGTTTGTTAAATATTCTCAGAGGGATCCATTTGAAGGATGAAATTACAGATCAAGTATATGTTATCCTCCTCAAGCCTGTTAAAAAATAAATAGGTACTGACTAGTATGGTTCGGGAAATTGGGAAAATAGGGTATTCATTTGTTAATGGAAGTGAGACGCTCTTGAACATGAAACTCTTCCACTTCATCTCTGTAGTTTTTGGTTTCAAAAATATTCTTGTCTTTTGGTTTATCATACCATTTCAAAGCCTCTGCTTTTTGTTTTGGGTCAATTCTTCCAACTCCATTTCAGTGTCTGGGTTGTGCTTCAAGATAAGTCATTCAGTCAATATCTGCTACAATACTCTTAAGCCTCCATTCCATGTATTCCTTTCCTGATCCAGTACTGTATCAACATCATTTTGATCATTTTGTCTCGAATCATCATACCTGTTTCATGTCGTTGATGGGGGATACATCAAGGCCCTCCTACAATGGGTCACTTCATGTCGACATCAACTCATTATCCAAGAAGATGACTTTGAAACACCCCTTTGGTACCTTAGTTCTTGGATACATCAATGGAAAGTTTCCTCACTCTTGACGACATGTTTACATCATTAGCCTTTGATTGAAATATTAGTGTTCGACATCAACTCATTTATTCGCACCATAGATATTGTACTGCATTACCTTGAGAGCCATTAACATCATTAGTGGTTTCTCTTTCATCTGTTAACTGCTTACATCAATGGCTCGTAATCAGATGGTGTCTACCATGTTTGACTCCAAGTTATTGATTCATATGGTTAGGCTCGTACATTGGTTGGTTGTGTGAATGAGATAGAAGACCCGAAATCTAGTTTCATCCATCTGGGCTGTGATTTCAAGAGTAATACAAGATTACAATCTATCATGGCTATGATCATACATGCATTCATCCAGTCATCTACCATCAATCATCCGTGGACATGTCTTTTGATCATTGTACATGTAATGTTAGCTTATATGCTGAGTATGGGCATGTCTCCCTGAGCAAAGATGTCATGATGTAAATGTATTTAAACAAATGATGATCTCGTCAGATGTTATTAATCTCAACTTGTCACAAGGTAAAGCACTTCAGTCATCAACTATAATTTATGAATTTGTGCTTTAGGGGGAAATCTATTATAAGCCATTTTGTCACATCTGGTCAATAGGCCTTCAACTAGATCAATCAACATCCTTTGACCCCTTTTCATCATCCTTGCCCTAAGCCCTAAGCATGACTCATTCTAAACCCTTAGTTTTTGCATGAAAGCACCTTGTTTCAATAATTTTAAGGATGAACTCACCCTTGTATCCTACTGGACAATGTTGAATACCAGGTTTCCCCACCTTTCACTTGCGTTGACCACCAGTGGGTTTCTCAGTGTTAGGGGTGCGCTGATTCTAGAAATTCAGGAAAACAAAAAAGAATCTCTAAGCTTCCTCTTCCAGAAGCTTCTAGGATTTATTGTAACCATTTACCTCAGATAAAAGTATTGAATACTATGCTATCCTACCTTGGAGTTTTCATCCCTTATCCCTTGAGCTCATCCTCCCATTAAGAGTGGATCTGAAGCCCAATTTGGTAAAACGATAAGAATTCATGAACTACCTCCTTCACCTATATATTTACTGCCATCCATAGGTAAGGGGCTGGCTTCCAGAGGGTGATTCTACCCTTATGCTACTATTGTGAGAGATATCTTCATGCATTAGGGTGATTAGAGGTGCACTTTGTGACAAGGAAAAGGACATGTCAACTTAGAGGTGCTCTTCTACAAGATCAACACGTATTTTTGGTTGTAACTCACTCCATTTCTATTAATGAAAAAAGTTCTTTATTTTCCTATATATGATGTAATGGTTTTGTATATTTCAATACCATGTTGATCTAATGAATAAAGTGATTAGATGATTCTACATAGATTTTGTGGATAGTTGGCTTGTGTTAACTAACTGTGCAAGTTCTAATTATAGCGATTAGAGCTAGGATTATAGCATTCAGGCCAATGAAGGAGCGAAGCATATGACAAATTCCAGATAGGCTTCATCCCATTATCTATTTAATTCAAGGAAAAAATTATTCATGTTGTCTTTATGTTGTTCTAAGTCAATGCACCAAGCCTAGGGAAGATACTTTTGTCCGCAGTTATAGATCCTGCATAATAGTGATATTACTACATGATGGATCACAATTGTTTATACTTCAACGATTGTGTCAAAGCCAATGAAGCCAGTACAAAATCAATGCCAATGTTAATCATTGAAATTCACTATGCCCACATAGTATTGCCATCAAGGCAAATCATCAATTATCAAGTCAAAACCCTAATTTGTTATCATGATGAGTTCAATTAGTCCATAGCCCAAAACATATATATGAATCATCAAGCATCATGAAAAAACTCCAAACATTTCTCATCTATATCAATCAACCAAATATTGTCAAACCCTTGCAACTATTATCAAATACTGTCATACACTAGCTTCAATAGTTAAATCAAAATGACATATTGATATCCATATTTCGATTACTTGCAAACACAAGTTTAGTCAAAAAATTTTCTTTGGTAAGTCAAACATTCAAACTGCCTTGCTCATAGGTCATTCTATTATTTTCTCCATGTCTGTAGAACTTTCATACTCTAGGTGCACTTATGATTTTATGCATAAAATTTTAGTTTTGTGACCTACATGCATAACCGCACCCATATGCTTTCTTCTATGCCTTTGTGAGGCTTACAACCACACTAATAAGATTTCTTTTGTGTGATTGGGGCTTAGGCTAAGGGAAACCCGCTCTCCTTAGACCAAAACTTGCTACAAACCAACAATATCAGATATTTGTCTATTCATGTCCAAAATATTTACTTCAACAGTAAATAATCATCTATACATTTAATGCATATGATAATAGGTTTATGAAGAGTTTCTCCCTCTTGAACCAACCTTCAAGAGTCATTACCATCCATTATCCATATGATAATGTTGCCTTCAATATTTTAATCAACTTCATCAACAACTAGGACTAATAAAGACTATCCCATCTAGGGCTTCATCAAATCTGTCACAAGTGCTTGAACATATTCACATCAGTCATGCTAGGGTTTCTAAATTGCATATCTCAAATCTTTGCCATAAACCAGGGTTTCTCCCAAGCCCTAGCCTCATAATATCCATCAAACTCTAATAACCAAATTTCCTAGGGTTTCCTTCAAACCCTAGTATTATTTTACGTCCCCTCCATCTTCTCTTGCTTCCATTAATTGTGTCTTCATAGCGGTGATATTCAATGACTTTTCTTCAGCCTAGATCTGATACCATGTTAAATTTTATTAGGATTATATTGTTCTTTGCTTTGATAATTGCATTTCATTATTTACACATTAAATTCACCTTATAGTATCATATCGTTATTCATATTTACATCATTATTCAACAACACATGTAAATATATAGAAAGAAAAATATCATCGTCAATGCAACAGAACATAAAGGAACAATAGAAGAAAAAAATTCACACATATAGACACCAGGATTGGTCGAAGATCAGGGAAAAACCCACTATGGGGAAAATTCTTTCAAATTCTTCTTCTTATTAGATTGTCATTGAATGATTCAATAAAAGAGAGTACAATGATCCCTATCTTCAATCATAAACCTATCCATCAAAATCAACTAAACAACATCCATGAGATGAACCCAACAATGCTAATACTGAAAACCTTGATTTGGAAGCATGTAATAAATTGTCACTATCTATGGTTAATTGTTGAACATTGCGGTCAACTGAAAAAATTTTCAGTCAACTGAAAAACCAAACCCTAGGTCCAAACCACATGCAAAGAGTGTCATGTGTACAGTTTAAACTCTTCAACACATGCATAATTCTGCATGGTTGTGGGCTTTTAATTCAAAAATACACTTTCCCTTGTCCAGATTGAGCGCTTCAATAGTCAAAATTGGTCATATCAAAAAGAGGAATCTCATCCCATGGTTGGAGTTTGTCACTGAGCTAGATCAAATTCAACCAATTCATTTGTGTTCAATCACTTTCAGTCATATGGAGTTTGTTGCCATAAATACACACAACTTGCTACCATGCATTACCACATATCAAGAGTATTGATACTGTCATATATCAAAAGTGAAATCACTGTCACAATATCATATCACTGTCTTATTGAATTTCTCCCAAAATCACTACCATGCCTAGGATATTGTTGTATTAATGTTACCAATGCATCACGACAATCTGGTTCAAGCCACAAATATGTATAAGTCACAGGTATGCAATCTCTCTATCTCAAGGTGTAAAAATTCATGCAATATTGTAGCAACATTGTTAAGGAGAAATTGGCAAGGGATACAATATCATTGTCAATACTACAATCTCAAATGCATACCTTACTTTCATACATCATATATATGTCACATTATTTTAAGTCATTGTTGTCATGAATCATATTATAAGGGCAAGGCCATTGTTTCATTATCTTTCATCAAGATTGTTGTGCCAAAAGTCACTACCACTTATCATGTCAAGTCAATACATATATGGATTGTTGTCTTATCATTAAGTCCATATTGTCAACAAGGTGAATGTTATCATGTGGAAAGAGCATTGTCATGAAAATTAAGGTTACATCACTGTTATGAATATCTCCTTTGCATCAATGACTGGACACCAGATAAGGGAAACAATATTGATATCTTTATTAAATAAATTCAATCCCTAATCTTCAAAATTTTCCTTCAAAGCAAGGGTACTAAGTAGTGGATATAAAAAACAATTGCAAGAGTAAACCCTTATTTTGAGCATTGTACAATCCTTCCAAGAACGAGATGTTGTCACTGAATTATTAGGGATTCACGTATATGTATTTGTCTGCGTCAACTCTTTCAAGTCATAAGAAGAGGTTGGATTGTTGTAGAGTTGTAGATGATGGTATATTTATTTATAAGATCCAATATTTCAGTGAAAGGTGCAATAGTTAGGTATGCAATTAGGGCTTCGAAATTGAACCTAAACATTACCACTATAATGCTCCAGGACCGTCTCTTATACGCATAATTCCACAACTGAATGGGTCGCAGACTTCTTACTAGTCATACCATTTCATTCCTCTTCAAGATTAGGCGGAAAATGATAGGCTTGATTGCAGATGCATTTCAATAGGTCCAAGTCTCAAGAAAATGATGAGTATACGTTGTTCTGCTTTCACCAAATTATAAATTACTTCGCTGACCTAATATCATGAGACAAAGCTTTATATGTGTATCCTTAAGCATGGAGGAGATAAGCAACCATTATTTCAGTTCCTTAAACTGGTGCCTTAATGATGCCCTTGAATTGTGCTCAACTCATTGGTGTTGAAGACACTTTAACCGCAGTCAAGGAGCTTGGACCACAAGGCTTAAATGAAACAATCAGAATTTTGAGAACCACACACTTGTTGATGAAATTATGGCCGTAGATATTTTTTTTTTGTAATGTTGGTATACCCTTCTTTTTCATTAATAATAAGAAAATTAACACCACATAAATCAAGTTAGGTGGCCCCAACTTGCCCAGTGGGAAACCAAGTCTGTTGGCCACCTAACTGCATGATAAGCCATTCAATAGAAATTTTTTTTGAGTCTTTCTACCCAAGCTATATAAGTTTTATTCTTATGTCCACAACCATACTCTAGTTTCCTATACTCATATATAACTGCATACTAAAAATTAAAACCTATCCGCATAAGTAGTTAACAAAAACTAACATTAAGCAAACATTCTAATCTTCCTGCTTAGTAGATGTAGATTCAACCAGAGTCAGATATTTGGCATTGGAGTTAGGCGGCCCTGTCTGTGAGAGAAAATAGGGAAGGTGTTTCTCAATGCAGCCGAGGCATCCTTCTTGTTTCTGCATTTGAAATTTCATCTTGTTAAAATCATGTTTGTAGTTTGGGAAGTCTTGAACTCACCAAAATTTGCTCCATGGCCTTGCCTATGAGACTTTTCATCAACCAATATAGATAAAGGGTATGCTTAAACTGAGTCACTCGCCCACAGATGTGTCTAGGGTTTGGCATGAGGATTCTCCAGTCTTCCATCTCTATCTCGGTCACACTAGCCTGACAGTTTATATCAAATTCCCATTCCTCTATTAGTCTCCTGATCTCCTCGTTGGTCCTCTCTTGATAAGTTGTTACCGCTTCATTGATGAAGTTAGCGACAAGGTTTTTGCCACATTTTCCTCCCGAGGAGCTAGGTTCATTTTATTGCTCAGTCCCTCGCAACCTCTTGCTTCGGCCTCTAGTCTTTGTATTTTGAGCCATAGCCACATAGGCTCGACACCTGGTAATCATATATGAGTTGGCCAATCCCTATGTTGGTGACTGGGCGAGCCTCGAAACCCCTTGTGCCCAGGGAGGCTTATCACTCTATGCACCTGTCATGGAGGTAAGACACTAGTTTTGGCAATCAATTATATTGTGTCATTCCATCACCCACAAACTTTGCCACCCACCGAAGTCCATCATCCCCATTACTCATGTAGTCGCATGCCCCCCTGACCTCTTACATAACAAGCTGAATAAAAATATCGAACCGAGTATGACCCATTTCCGTGTCCACATAAAAATTCCTATGCCTCGACTAGCGCACCACCACAGTAGCAACCTTGCATACACTGCAACCTAGGCCATGGGTGCAGTACCTCGACAATCAGTTGGCCACAGGCCCAGTAACATATCAACCCAAAATGAAAATTCCAAGCCTCTTGCACCCAATTTGAGTTGTTTTGTGGCCATTCCCCAATCTTAGGTAATGCAACACCACCTCGAAAACCTTGCAAACCCTCAGGCGGTTCACCCCTTCTATAGTGACCTTACGGCCATTACAATGCAAACCTTGGTTTCCCAACCCTCGAAGCTAACTAGCTAGAGACCCATTAGCCAAAAATCCTTCACCCAACATTCCAATTCTAGCGTAGCCAATTCTTGTTGCATGCCAATTCCCAAGCCCCCAACAACACTTCCCCATAACAACAATTCCGCAGACCTTTCGGCCTTCGCCAAAAGCCAAAATTCGCGAACCATAAGACAAAAAGATTCAACATTAAGACATGTATGAACACTATCCCACCACTCAACTCCCTGGCCTTCGAACCAAAGGCAATACCATTCCCTATGGTTGTCACCCCTGCCCCATAGCCCAATTAACCCCATGCGAGAGAGGAAAATCTCATAGCGGATTGAAATTGAAAAGGTTCCAATAGGCCTCAAGTTCTTTTTCCAGGCTATCGATGCCAAACCATTCCCCCGGCCCCAATTTCCCCCACGCGCCAGCCAGTTGCCCCTGTGCAAAACCCACAAACCAAACCAGAGACATGGGGCATGATGGAGGGGAGGAGAAGGACCTGATTTCCTTCGTTTGGAGCTGATGGAACCTCCATCGCTTCTAGAGATGCTACAAAAAACCGATAACAGAGTCCCCTTGCCTCACACACTGAACCACACTCACTTGGTTGTAGAAGCTACCAACTTCCTTCCTACTATAATTTCCACTAACCGGAAAACTTACCTGCATATCTCTACCACCTTTCTTTGTGGCAGTAGACTTACGCATGCAAAAGGCCACCACACCCATCACATTGAGATAGGATGAATCTCCCTTTTATAAATTTGGAAGGGCTTCATAAGAGGCATCTTAATTCCTTTATGAAAGAGAGAAATTCAAATTCAAATTCAAATTTTGGAGTGAGAAACCCTTTTGAGGGGTTTGAGATTAATTTTCCTTGTAAGCTTAAAAACCTTTTTCATGATTTTTTATTTTACAATGAATTGGAAAACCTTCCAAAATATACTTTTATCAAAAGTAAAATTATTTTAACCATTTGACTTGTACAATGAGGAGTTACCACATCATTGTCATTTGGGGTTTATGCCAACAAATTGGGGGCTTCAAGTTAAAACACTAATATCTCTCAAACTGTAGGGGATCTTGGGGCATGCCACATATCACCAGAATCAACTTGATGAGGAAAATCCTATGACAAGTTTATCGAAGGAAAATTTAATGATTTTCTTCTTCAAAAATCTATGACAAGTGTGGGGTATGATCATTATCCAACTAAACCCTAGATTTAGGGTTAGGGTTTCCAACCATCCCGCCATTGGAGCTTCCGACTAATTTAATCCAAAAAAATATTAGGAGTGTTCATTAACGAAATTTGAAATCAATGGCAAAGCCATTCAAAGCATCCCACTAGAAGCTCCAGTTCGTAGGCCACTTTCGCAACTCGCCTCACATTTATATAAGGCCCATAGAACCTATGTTTCAATCCCCCCAACCCCCTTCATTTTGAGTGATGAATTCCTGTAGCGCTGTAAATGATGGTACACCACGTCCCCCACTTCAAAGCTATGCACTGTTTTGTGCCTATTTGCGTAGACCTTTTGTTGGTTTTGAGCCATCTGCAAGTTGTCTTTGAGGAACTGTAGAATATCTTGCCTCTCGTGAACCTAATATTTAGCTGAAGGGGCTCGACTGTTTCCAAGTACCCAATTTGCAAATTTTGGGGCATCATATCGAAACAATTCTTTGAAGGGCATCATTCCAATTGACATGTGGAAAGTGGTGTTATAACAATGTTCTCCCAGATGCAACCACTTTACCCATGCTTTCTGTTGGCTAGATACATAGTTTATGAGATAACCCTTTATCTATTTATTGACTCTCTCAGTTTGTCCATAATATGTGGGTGGTAACTATTGCTTGGTGTTAAATTCATCCCCACAAGTCTGAATAACTCTTGCTTAAAGCCACCCACAAATATACTATCCCTTTCACTCACAATGGTCTTCATCAACCCATGTAATTAGAAGACCTCTTTGAAGAATAAATCTACCACCTATGTTGCTGAATATTTGGAAGGTATGGAAAATAAGTGTGCAAACTTTGTAAGACTACCCACCACTACATATATGTAGCATTTTCCCTGTACCTTAGGTCCTTGTACCTAAGGTATCCTAATGATGAAATCCAAGGAAATTCTCTCCCATTTCTTCTTAGGGATGGGAAGTGGTTGTAGAAATCTCGTCGGATGAGTATGTTTGGCTTTGTTTTTTTGGTAGATGTTGTGTTCCTTCACAAACCTCATCACATCCATCTTGATCCCCTTCCAAGTGAACCTCTCCCCAATTTTCTTGTAGGTTTTCAAGTACCTCGAGTCTCCTTCTGTGGGTGAGTTGTGAGTTGTCTACATTTTTTTCTTTAAGCTAGGATTATAGTACCAGATAGATCCAGTCCTTGTAATAGGTGATATCATCCATGATGCGATATTTTTCATCATGTACCAATCCCTCTAGAATATCACAACAAAATTTGTTTTTGGATTATTCTACAAGCAAGAGCGACTTCCAATCATCTGTGATCTCCATGAGTGAGAGGGTGGGTGGAATTCTAGAAAGGGCATCTTCTACCACATTTTTTTTTCCCTTGACATACCTAATTTCAAAATCATAAGCCTGTAGCTTGCTGGTCCATTTTTGTTGTATCTCACTCAAGTCATTCTATTCCATGAGGAAACTCAATCTATTATAGCATGTCTTCACTTTAAACACATTCCCCACTATATATTGCCTGAACTTGGCTAATGTATGCATAATTGCCAACTTCTCCTTGTCATAAATGGAATAGTATCACTCATAACCTCTGAGTTTGTGAACCCCAAATGCTATCGGGTGGTGATTCTACATCAAGACTACTCCAATACCTATCCCTGAAGCGTCACAGTCTAACATGAATGGTTGGATGAAATCTTGTAGTGCTAGCACAGGGCACAAAATCATCACTTGCTTCATCTTCTCAAAGGTTTCTTATGCTTCATCAGACCAATTAAAAGTCCCATTTTTCTTGAGGTTTTTAAAAAATGTTGTAAACTGTGAGAATCCCTTAACAAACTTCATGTAGTATGTGTAAAGGCCTAGGAAGCTCTTCAATTCAGTTACATTCTTTCAGGTGGGCCACACAATGATTGCCCTGATCTTATTTTGGTGGACCTGAACCCCATCACTCCCAATCACATGCCTCAAGTAGAGCATCTCAATCATGCTGAACTCACACTTACTCTTTTGCATAGAGTTCCTGATCTTCCAAATTACCTAGTACCTCCTCCAAGTGTACAGGATGGTACTCCCAAATATTTTTGTAGACGAGTATGGTATTGAAGAAAACCATCAAGTACTTCCATAATTGTTTGTTGCACACATGGTTCATGCAAGATTGAAAAGTCACGGGGGCATTAGTTAGCCCAAATTGCATAACAAGAAAGTCATAGTTCCCATAGTGGCACCTAAAAGCAACCTTCAGGATGTCCTGCTCCCAAAATCGAATCTGATGGCAACCTGAATGAAGGTCTAGTCTATCTTTGAAAAATATCTGGATCTCCTCATCTCATCCATCAACTCATCTATTTTGAGAATGGGATACCATTTTCTTATTGTCCTCTTGTTAAGAGCCCAATATTCAATACACATATGCAAGGTACCATCCTTCTTCTTAGTCATTGCCACTGAAGAAGCGAAGGGGTTGGAACTAGGATGAATATGACTCAACCTCAAAAAAATCCTTAATGGCCTTCTCATTCTATTCTTTGTAGACCCTGGGATGTCGATAGGGGCTAGTTATGATAGTATGCACTCCTTCCTCCAACTCTATAACAGGTTCAAAACCTATGTCTGGCAGTCCAACTGGAGGAATGTCAGAAAACAACTTTTTGGTGTATGCATAGCAATACCTAAATTTCATCTAGATTGTTTTTAAGGTTGATCCAACTATTTTTTATCTGAATTGAATCACTTTACTTCCCACTCAATGTCACCATGTTGCAACACTACTTCCATGTTGTTATATGATACTATCTTTTGTGGATATTAGTGCATGGCCCTCAAAACTAGCTTCTTGTCATATACTGGATCTGTGAACTCCATCTCCATCCTACTCTGGTCGATAATACATTTCCTAAGGGAATAGATCCACTAAAATCCTAGCACCACATTGGTGTCTAGCACATCCATCATGAAAAAGTCATTTGTCACTAAGTAATTCCCCATAGTGATCTTTAGTTTAGGGATATATTTGGTGTATTCCACTTGATGGCCACCTGGTATGGATATTATAAAGCCATCGAAATCCTCTATCAAAATCTCCCTCCGATTAACCATGGATACATCTATAAAGTTGGGGGAAGCCCCACGATTAATCAACATTGTCACTTTGTGCCTCGCCAAAACTCCTCTAACTCTAAAAGTGTGATACTTGGGAAATCTTGGCATGCATGCCATAATAGGGGCTTTTCCCCTAAATTCTTGTTTCCCCTATTCCTATGCATGCTCTAGTGTTGGCTCCTCATCCTCATCATCATTGTCAATCTCTAAATACACCTCAATGTAATGGGCCTTTCCTACTTTTTCCCTTCTTGCACACTTTTTCTCTCGTGCCTAAGGCTTATGACAGTTGAAATAGAGCTTATTTCTCCTTAACTCCTTCCAATTATCCTCATCCAACTTCGGTTTCCAAATCCACTCCTTTTGAAAATATTTGATCTCTTTTCTTTTTTGAGTAAAGGATGGTTTAGGAGGGAATCTTATCTTAGGAACAACATCATGCATGATTCTGGCTCTATTGACCACATCATGTAAAGTGGGTGGGTTTATAGGCACTAACCCAACCACGTAGAGGCTCGCATCAACAAAGAGCATCACTAGTTGTGTCTCTGATAGGTTTGTAACCATAACCACCAACCTTTGAAACTCTGAGATGTATGCATATCGACTACTAGTCTGTTTGAGTTGTGCCAACTTTCTGAAATGGATCTCTGGGTCCTTCTTATTAAAATGCTCCATGGGTGTCTGGGTAAACTTAGAATAGGAAGTGATGCTGGCATGACCCAAAGTTACCAATCCATGGTACCACCACTCATGGGCCTCACCAGCCAAGTGAAACGTAGCCAACTTAATGGGCCCATCTTTTGTCATTTGATTTATTTGGAAATATGTACTAGCTTTTGAACTCATGACTGAGATGAGATTTTTGATGACCAATCAAAAGGAGGAATGGTCACATTTCCCAAGGTTTTCTAAAGCTCATGATTGCGCCTCATAGTATTCTAAGCTTCCTTGGATTTTTTCTTCATCTAGAGGTGGCAAGAATATGTAAAAATCATGGTAGCTTGGAACTCTCGTCCCAATCCCTATACTTCAAATAGTCCCTAAAAGGGATCCCCTGACCCACCTATTATGTTCGGTTTACTGCGGTCTCATTTATAGATTGATGTATATTGGGTCTAGGTGTTTTGATGTAAAGTGTGAATGGCTTTGCATGGCAGTATGAGCATGGCTACCCTCTGCACTATTAGATCTCTCTCCATTAACAAAATCCCTCTCTTTGGAAACCCATTTGTTGTCTATTCTCCCAATCAACTCCACCATCTCGTTTTAGACCCCACCCAAATCATTTAGTGCATTAAGGAATCTTTTGAACTCTCGATTATCCTTGTCACCCATGACTGCCTTCTCCTTGATAGATGGTACTTCTTCCCCTCTTCTCTTCTTTGGAGCCTCCTCTTCTCCTTCCCAAATGGGGGCAGGAAATCTGCCTTGGTATCTCATTCTATAGGTAACACCATTGAAAAGAGGGTCCTATGAACTCATGAAACCACTAATAATCTGCCCTTAGACCTTACAACTATCCAAGAACATGCTTTGATACCATTGTAAGATACCCCTTTAGGGATACCTTGAAAACCCCACATTTTTTTCCGAGTTAATAGGGTGTGACTCTCTGTGATATTTTGTTTAACAATTAGGTTATCATTTACTATAGGTTCACACCTTTTCTTTTTAACATAGTGAACATATAATACCAAGATAAGCACTTATGGAATTTCTTTAGAATAACACCATAATTTTTATATCAAACACAAAAAAACAAACATAACTGATACAATAATGAAAACCATAGATAACATCATTCTTCACTAAAATGTAGCTTCATAAACTATACAATAGTTTTCTAGGGGCTCAAGGCCATATCATTGTCTTGATGAATAATAACATAAAATTCTAGCGAACAAAGGCATTTGGATTATATGTTGTCCAAGAGGATTTAATACATAGTTAACTTAAATACTTTAAATACAAAAGGTTTGAACTAGATACTAGTAGTTATTTATCCTCTTCTTAGGCATGTACTTAGCAATTAGAACTTAGTATACACCAACTTACAAACCTAGCTTCTATCAACATACAAAATTGACCTCTATATGCCCAAACTCAGCCAACAAGTGACGTGAATTCAATCTACAATCTAGAGATGATTAGGCCCCTTTGTAGACAATGAAACTCGACCCCTTTGCAATGATGAAATCAAGCTTTAACCTAGGTGTACTAAACCTCTTTAACTAGAGGGTTCAATCCCATTTTTCTCTTCCACGGAACTCGTTCCCTTTCACACACTAAACATGGATCCTTTTAGCAATAGGACTCGAACCTCTTCCAGATAGTATACTTAGCCACAAATGAAGAGATATTGAACCCAGAGAATGGAGGAACTCAACCTTCACACAACAATGTGAAAACTTGTTTCTTTTCCCCTCAGAACTTCAACCCACCAAACTGAGAATGGCGTTGCCTCTTTAGTAATGAAACTCATCCCTTCTTGAGCTCGACATCTCATCCTCTTGATGGGTATGCACAAATTTTCCAATATGTGAAGAAAATTTCATGTTATAAGATAAAATCAACTGATAACACTATTACCTCCCATTATCTTGTTGAAATCTTATTCTCCAATGAATCACAATGGAAAAATCTGAGTGATTATGCTCCCCAAACTAGCTAGACATGTAAGGTTTCAGAACTAAAACTAGTAACGAGACTTAGGGTTTCCAAAACCATAGACTCTTCTCAAATATCTCTCCAAAAATTCTTTTTCTCAAATGACAAAATGCTAGAATGAGGAGAGACTCCTAATTTTCCCATTTTTATAACTCTTTTTCCACCTTTTTACCCTTTAATTTTATAAAGTCGCTTTAGTGGCTTTTTCACTTTATAAATTAAAAGTGCCTTTTCATTAGCCTAGGACATGTCCCCCTTTTCACCACTTTAGCTTTTGTCATGTTATTCCTTAGGTGAATCATGTTCCCTGCCTTAGCCTACAGGAACTTTATTAGGATAGTGAAACTCCCCCTTGTGTCTTTTAAGTGGTTGGGGACATTGCACTTCTAATGATTTAATATTTTTCATATTTTTATTCATCATCAAGAAATTACACAAAAGACATCAATAGTAACATTTATGACAGTAGTATTATAAAGGGACGTCCAAAAAAGAGACACAAATATTTTACCCTGGGAAATTGCACATGGGGGAAAACCCCGACAACCTTTTCCTTAGAGAAATTGTTCGCTTCAACAAGAGATACATCTAATTTTTTTTAGTCAAAAATAAGGTCAAACTAACAAGAGAAAAATACAAGTCAATCCTAGTCAAACAAAGGTAAGTAATCTCATGAGTTCATTTTGCCCATAATTTTTCTTTGCCCAGATTTGGTTTTCCAAACATGGTCTTCCCAAATTGTCAACTTTCCCTTTTTACTTGATCTTCCCTTGTATCTCTCCTTTTTCACTTGAACATAAGTAGTATTATGCTTGAACAGAAGTGATTTGAATTTCCCTTTGATGACGAGGTTTAGGCCTTTATATATATTTTCTAAGAGTTTGAATGGGTTCCTCTATAAGCTAGGCCAACTTGAGCACTTGGAGGGCCGAATTGATATTTTATGGAGCCAAAAATTCAAATTCAAAAATTCAAAATTCCCTCATTTTGAATTTGACATGAAGAAAATTTCTTGTATTTATTAGTACATATATTTGAAGGGCTAAATATGAATTATGAAGACTGACCAGAACTACAAAATACAACACTTTCTCTTAGCTAGGGAGGTATTCATAATGACTATCCAGATGTTCTTTAGTTGAAAAATTTCTCTATGAAAAGGTTAAAACAATTCTTCATCAACATCAACATAATTTAATTACCATAATCCTAGTCAATAACTCTGACCCATGGTAAAGCAATACTATCAACTAGTTAACATAATTCTAGTTAGCATCTATGACCCATGGTACATCATTAGCATCAACTAGTCACCATAATTTTGGTCCCTCTAGAGCATAGTATATAGAATAGTCCTAATTCACCGTTATCCTAGTTAACATATTTGACCCATGGTGAAAACCTAGGGACACACTCAATTCATTTGAGTAATTCTTGTCCCTATCCCAAAGGCCTCGATCTTCATGAGTAAATTTAGGAAATGATGCTAAATGTGCTCACTCAACCTATATGGAGAATAATTATGAGCCTAATGTTGAAATACATCCACTCAACTCAATGGTTGAGTAATTATGGGCCTCAAATCACATTTAATGGTGTTTTTGATGATGGAAGCGTTGTTCTTGAATGCTTTTAAAATTTGTCTAAGGAAGCATTGGTTAGAAGCTCCACTGGTCAAGGATCCTTGGGAGGATGAGAAGCTCCTACGATGTGGCCATGATGTTACTGCGTTTGATAAAGAATTTGGATGTGAGGATTTGTAAATTGGTAGGAAATTTCGTCTTCATTTGATTCTCCCTGTTGTGTTTAGTCCAACAGTAGGTGGCGCACCTCATAATCCCTCACCATTGAGGAGTTATGCCTCTTTAAAGATTGGAGCCATATTTTGTGGTTAAGCAGCCCCAAAGGAGATGTTATAATATTTTATTTTTTATTCAATAAAATTAAATTAAAATGGGCCTATCCTAGTCAAAGTCAAAAGAGGATTTTATCTAGAATAAATTATCAAAAAAATTGAATTAAATTTAGCCTCAAAGAATAACTAAATTTTTTGCTCCAAAATTAAATTTGAAGTTGGCTTCCCTCCTTTCTTGATTGGGTCGGCCCCATGCCTTTGACCAAGTTATCCCCCTGCTAGAAACCTCCACTGTCTACTATAAATATGTGACTTGTCTTCCCTCCATTAATGCATCTTGAATGCACATCTTGAATGTGATTATCTCTAATTTTTGCAACCTTGAATAGTCATTACCATCAGGAGCAGCAAGCCAAAGTTGAAGAAGGTTATGGGTTTAAGCCTTATGTATTTTGGTTATGGTGTTTCACTGAACTCTTTCTGTGGAATTCAACCTTTTACCAAGGTAGATTTGAGTATATTTCATGGCGTGTTCACACATCTCTGAGGTTGTACTCCAATAATAGATTCACTAGTCTAGAGGCCTTATTTCAGCCTTGAACAAGAACAATTTTAGGAAAAAATTGGATTATTTCTGTGGATTTTTCAGTCTCTCCAAGGACATGTCTCTACAAGTTTGAATTCAAATCTCTACAACAGCCATTCACTAAAATTTCTAACATCTATTGGAAGTTATTTTTGGAATTATTTAAGGTCGAGTTTTGAAAGGTTTCTAAGGGTTCTGTTTTTCTTTTGAATGCTTCTTAGTTGAGTATAAAATTCTTTGTTTGTAGATGTTTCGATGTCTATCTTAGTGGCAACCTTCATCTATATTTGTTGACCCTATACTAAGGCATGTTGTAAAAACCTAATTTTGTATTGAAATTCCTTCAAGCATATCTTAGAATCAATTCAATCTTATCTTTTGAATAATTCGATCTTCTTAGAAGCATTATTTTTCCTTCGTCTTAAGGGAATCAATTGCATCAGATCACTGAATTTTAGAAACATATGTTGGAAATACTAAGAGGGCAGGTGAATCAATATTCCTTAGAAATTAGCACTTTTAAATATTTTCAGAGCATTAGTTAATCTTCAATTACTATTAATGTTTATGCATTAATAACAGTAAATAAAAGAACACAATAGGCACAATAATTTTAGGTGGGAAACGCCCTCTGGGTCAAAAACCACCGAACACTTTTCTAATAAATTCTTTAATCTTCAGCCCCAACTGAAATAAAACTAAAAACTTCCTAGAATTCTAGAAAAGCATTATTCTCCAGATCCCACTGGAAGGATGCCCCAACACCTTGGTTTCTTCAATAATCAATTGAATGGATGCCCAACACACTAACGAGCCACAACTCACCGTAACACCACCCTACCACCCTGAAGTATTCACAGGCCCGAACCTGCAGGTGACTTCATACACCTACATAACACCTCCCTGCCACCCTATAATGACTGAAATAAGAAAAGACCCTGGATTCCCAAACCAGGGACAAAAATCCATGATACAATAAGATGTACAATGATTTTCGTGTACTTTACCAAATACCCAATCACTCTATGACCTGCAACCCAACCATGACACCATACCAACAGTGAATCCTATACCTCCCAACACTGCCTCTTCGACTCTAGGCAGAATGACTCTTTTATGATCTTTACAATGATGACTCTTTTACAATTTTACAATGATGACTATTTTACAAATTTACAATAATGAATCTTGGCCTTAACAATAATTCATGATATCTGAATGGTTTTCATGTCTTCAAGGATGTCCCACTGCAATGCTTCCTTTGATTTGATACTTTTGCTCTTGAATTCTTGCTTGATGTTGTACTTGAATCTTCTTCTACCTACATGCAAAATTTTCTTGGTGAAAGCAATCCCAAAACAAAACAAAATACCCTTTAACTTACCTCTGCCTGCAAAACACGTGTAAGTGCATGATAATGAATAAAAACAAATTAAAAATTACAATACCTACCTGAAGTGTGCTTGTCACTTTTGTTGTTGACTTGCTGTAGCAGTAGACAAAGACTCCCACTCTTGATATAGGCATGGAACCTATGTAAGACTATATCCAAAACTAACCTAAAGATATATACAATAAAAATTGATGACATGCCCTAGACTTGTGATGGAACAAGTTCTAAGTACAAAAACATAGACCATTCTATCAACTATGACAAGACAAGTAACATGAACTTACAACATCATATATATTCAGCAAACTTGGTGTAGCATCAAGAATATGTAGCATAACTAATTGTGACATATAGTGACATAGAGATATAACTGAGACACTGTATATACTTACGTTGTCCTGGAAAAACATATTTCAGGGATGATACTAAAAATTCTAATGTAAACACTAATCATACATACCCTACTGTAGGAGAGTTACCCTTGACTGTTGATGTGTGGTCCTTACTGCAGTGATCCTTGAATGCATGCTTTTTCTTGCCTTATAGGAGCTCCATATTGAATCTATTGTATCTATGTAATCTCAAATCTCCAAGATATGAAATTTTGTGATGTGATATCCCTCTGAGTCCTCTTTCCAACCCAATTGGTTTGATCAATATTGGATTCTTCAAGAAAGAGTTATTCCCAATCTCCCACGATGACCTGATTATAGAATAGTTCAGTAGAGCGAACTTGTACAAAGTGGCACGTGTCATTGTTGCGACCTTCGGCCTTGAAAAAACTACTCAAAAAACTACATTCCATCCTCTTCTGTGACTATTTAATAAATTTGAATCCAATTCTTAGAGAGAAAGTTAAGATGATTTTCCCAACATCACCTGTTTGACATGGAATTTGGGAGCCTGCAAAAACCCTAACTTCTTCATATCATATCTTTGAAAATATAGAGAACCAAGATCTAAAATTCAGTCACAAGGTTAATCAATATTTCGGCTCAAATGGGTTTTAATTTAAGCTTCACATAAAAAAATTTATAGCTAAAATTCCATGATGACCTGTTTGAAGCCACAAAAATCCCTACTAGGGGAGGATATGAGGATCACTATTTATATGAATGTATTGAGTTGAGAGTGTCCTCAACAAGTGAACTTTGGAGGGATTTTAGGAAAAAAAAGCATTATTAATTATCTACTATTCAATGACCACAACCAATTATTAGTGCCATGCCACAACCCCATAGGGTTTTAGCCTAGTAGCTAGGGTTACTAACTTCAAACACGAATATCTCTAAAACCATGAAGAATTACTTGGCATGCCATATATCAACGGAAACATCTCGACAAGTAGAATCCATATAGAATATCCTTGACTCATAATAAAGTAATTTTTCATGTCAAAATTCCCATGCAAGATATGGGTAGCCCCTAGTGCTGCTTGGGTTAACATCGACAAACATTGATTAACAATCTCCCCCTTTGGCATTGATGGAAACACAAGTAATCCCCCTACGATCATGAAAAATATTCCTACTGCCTTCTCTCCCCCTTTTTCATCAATGGAAAAGGGTAACTCCCCCTGAAAAACAATCATCTTACGGACGTATACACACCTCCATTCCCCCTTTCTACTAGAGTAGATAAGGGAAAGAATCTAATGAGAACTTGGGAGCATCCCAAGATTTTGGTGGAGATACTCAAATGCTTCACGAGGTAATGGTTTGGTAAATAAGTAATTTTTTCCTTTGTGCGAACATATTCAAGATTGATATTCTTTTTAGCGACCTTCTCTCTAACAAAATGATATTGAATCGGAATGTGCTTCATTTTGGAATGCATTATAGGATTCTTAGAGATACTGATGGCATTGGTGTTATCACAAAATATGGTAATATGCTCATCGAACTTGACTTGAAGATCTTGCAAAGTTTTCTTCATCCAAAGAACTTGAGTACAACAAGCTGCTGCCGCGACATATTCTGCTTATGTTGTGGATAACGAGATTGAAGATTGCTTTTTACTTAACCATGAAACAATACAACCACCTAGATAGAGTGTTTCTCCAATGGTACTCTTATGATCATCATCACTTCATGCCCAATCTACATTTGTATAAGCTTGGATGACCAGATCATTTCCTTTGGGATACCATAGACCATATTCCGCTACATCCTTAAGATACTGAAGAATTATTTTGATGGCAATAATATGAGATTCTCTTGTTGCTGTTTCGAATCTTGCTACTTTTCCAACTACCTACATCACATTAGTTCGAGAGGCTATCGCATATAAGAGACTACTAATCATGGATATATACAACATTTGGTCCACATCCTTTGACGAATTTTCTAAGCTTAACTTGTAACATGTTACCATGGGGGTAAGGACTCGCTTGCAATCTTCCATATTGAATTTCTTGAGCATTTCTTTGATGTACTTGGTTTGATATATGAATATACCTTTATCTTGCTGAGAAATCTAAAGCCCTAAAAAGTATGTCAGTTCACCAATCATAGACATTTCAAACTCACTTTGCATTTTTGTGGCAAAGTCTTTACTTAATCTATCATCACTACTTCCAAAGATTAAATCATCCACATATACTTTGATAATTGTTAGGTTATCTCAATCTACTTTCACATAAAGTTTGTTGTCAACACTTCCTTTATTGAATCCCTGTTGATGTAGATATCTATCAAGATGAGCATACTAAGCCCTAAGAGCTTGCTTGAGACCATATAGATCCTTTTTTAATTTGTAGACGTAGTCTTCTTTGTTAGAGAGCAGAAAACCTTCAAGTTGTTCAATGTAAACTTCTTCCTCCAATTCACCATTTAGAAAAACTAACTTAACATCTATTTGGTAGACCTTGATTTTTCTCAAGCAAGCATAAGTGAGAAACATCCTGATAGCTTCCATGCTAGAAATGGGAACAAATTCGATTCCTTCAACCCCTGTATATCCTTCACAGACTAATCTTGCCTTGTTCCTGGTAACATATAATCCTTCAACTGTTTTTCTCCCCCTGAACCTGTAATGAAGCTGCCATCTTGTTCAAACTACCTTCCTGTCAATCGTAGACTTGTGCCATATACTATTGCATAGACTCCTACTCTACAAACATTAAGGATTCAACAAGCCAAATTGTTCAAAATAGTGAGTCACCTAATAGGCCATCTTGACTTGAGTCATTATCTAAAGCAACCACTAATTCCTTGTGAACTTTTGCTTTTACAAATCCAGAAAGCATAACTGTTGAAACCTTGTTATCTGCTTTGTCTTCGTGTACCTGTTTCCTTTTCCAGACCTTCTTATTCCTGCAATATCAAGCCATGTGCCCATAGTTATGACACTTGAAGCATTCAATGTTGTCCATAGGTGATTCCATCTAATATCTGCAATCTTTGGTCAGGTTTCCAAAATTGTTACATTTGTAACATTCGACATCATCTCTCAAATGATCATATATGTTGATATTTTATTGAGTTCTGGAATATCCATTTTTGAGAGATTTCCTGGAATTATATTCATTCCAAACATACATGCGACATTCTGCAACTCTATGTCCAAACTTTCTACATGAATAACAATGACCATAAAAGATAGGTTGATACCTGGGAGGAAATATTCTTCAAGGAATCGTCTTCAAAGGTTCTTCCTGTGAAACTTAACCTCTTTATCTAGCTGGGAGATCTACTTACTTGGTAGATTTTGCATATACATCTTCTTTATTTGTCATAGAAGGACTTGACTCCTTTTTGAATTTTTCTTTGTAACCAAGACCAGTCTTGTCGCTGCATGATCGCTAGTTGTTGATGAGTTCATCCAAAATATTTGAACTGTTGACATAGTTTTGAAGATTTTTTCCATTTTTTACTTCCTTTCGTAAAGAAATGATTTCATCTTCCAATGATTCTCTTTCCTTGTTTCTTTCCTTTAATTCTTTCATGAGCGATTCTTTAATTCATTTGTATTCTTCAACCTTGATTTTAAGATTTAGGACCCGTTCCCTTTCTGTCTTTAATTCATCTTCAAGAGTGTTAACGTGCTTCTTCTGGGCCTTTAGCTCTTTGATAACCCTAATTAGTTCATTTGGAAATTCAAACTCAATCATTTCTTCTTCTTCGTCAGGTGCCTCTTATGTATTGTGCTTGGACATAAACAATATTCTTCCGTTGAATTCTTCTTCATTATCACTGACTTCTTCGGATGAGGAGCTATCTTCTTCAGAGAAGAAACTTTTCTTAAACCATTTCTTCTTGCCTTGCTTGTTGAACTTCCTAGGACTTTTCTTTCCTTTCGTAACAACCTCATTTTTGTAGGACATTTGGATGCAAAATGCCCAACCTCACCACAATCAAAACATATTAATGGAAGTTTACCTTTGATTTTTCCCGTACTTGTTCCCATTTTCCGTGTGAAGTAGGCAAACTCTTTATCTAAGAATTCTTCTTCATCTTCTTCCTTTTCCTCATCCTTACAAATGCAAGTTTTTGGTTTTCGAGTCTGCTTGTCCTTACTATTCTTCTCGGATGCGGAAAATGTTGTTTCTAAGCGAGATGTGTCATCCTATTCTTCAATCCTCTTTTCATATTCCGTAAGAATTCCATGTAATTCATCTATGCTGATATTGGTCAAATTCGATCTATCTTCCAAGACAGATACCTTAGGGTTAAATCTTGTTGGAAAGATTATGAGGATATTTTGGACAACAATTTTCGTTTCAATAGGTTCTCCCAAACCTTCCAATGTATTTGTTGTTTCATCAAAACATTGAAAGTATGAAGCAATATCTTCATATTCCCTCATTCCGAGTTGCTCAAATTTTTCCCTGAAAATTTGAAGCTTTTCTTCTTTCACCTTTGAGTCACCTGCATATATATTTTCAAGCTTTCCCCATACCTCTTTTGTAGTTTTGCAACTCAATACCTTAAAATAAATATATTTTATATGCCCACTAATAATAATATCTTTAGCCTTTGCATCATATACCATATTCTTCTTACCTTGTTCATCCTGGCTCGGTGTGAAGCCTTTGTCAACGATTTCCCATACTTCGTATCCTTGGTCCAGCAAATGAACCTGCATTCTTCCAATCCAAAGTGCATAGTTATTTCCATTGAACGAAGGAACTCTAATCTTAGTATACTCCATGATCTTCTTCCAGTTGGTAGACTGTTATTAAAGGAACCAAGCTCTGATACTAATTGTTGGAAATACTGAGAGGGGGGGTGAATCAATATTCCTTATCAATTTTCACTTTTAAATTATTTCAGAGCACTAGTTAATCTTCAATTATTATTAATGTTTATGCAATAATAACAGTAAATAAAAGAACATAGTAGGCATAAGAATTTTAGGTGGAAAAACCCCTCTGAGTAAAAAACCACCGAACATTTTTCTAATAAATTCTTTAATATTCAACCCCAATTGAAATGAACGCAACAACTTCCTAGAATTCTAAAAAAGCATTCTTCTCCATCTCCCAGTGGAAGGATGGCCCAACACCCTGGTTTCTTCAATAATCAACTAAATGGATGCCACAACATCCTAGTGAGACACAACTCACCCTAGCACCACCTTACCACCCTGAAGTGTTCATAGGCATCAACCTGGAGGCGACTTCATATACCTACCTAGCACCTCCCTGCCACGCTATAATAACTAAAATAAGACAAGGCTCTGAATTCCCAAACAGGGGAGAACAATCCACGATATAATAAGATGTATAATGATTTTCGTGTACTTGACCAAATACCCAATCACTCTATGACATGCAATCTAACCATGACATCATCCCAATAGTGACTCCTATACCTCCCAACACTACCTCTTCGACTCTATGCAGAATGACTCTTTTACAATCTTTATAATGATGATTCTTTTACAATTGAATCTTTTACAATTTTACAATGATGACTCTTTTACAAATGTCTCTTTTACAATGATGGCTCTTATATAAATGCCTCTTTTACAACTTTACAATAAGGAATCTTGGCCTTAACAACATGATATATGAATGGTTGTCATGTCTTCAAGGATGTCCCACTGCAATGCTTCCTTTCATTTGATACTTCTGCTCTTGAATTCTTTTCTTGATGTTGTACTTGAATCTTCTTCTACCTGCATACAAAATTTTCTTGGCGAAACCAATCCCAAAACAAAACAAAATACCCTTCAACTTACCTCTGCCTACAAAACATATGTAAGTGCATAATAATGAATAAATACAAATTAAAAATTACAATGCATACCTAAAGTGTGCTTGTCACTTTTGTTGTTGACTTGCTGCAGTAGTAAACAAAGACTCCCACTCTTGATATAGGTCTGGACTCTATGCAAGACTATATCCAAAATTTACCTAAAGATATATACAATAAAAACTGATGACAGACCCTAGACTTGTGATGGACCAAGTTTTAAGTACAACAATGGAGACCATTATATCAACTATGACAAGAAAAGTAACATGAACTTACAACATCATATATATTTAGCAAACTTGGTGTAGCATCAAGAATATGTATCATAAAATGTGTAGTATCAAGAATACGACATCTAAAAAACTAATTGTGACATATAGAGGCATAGATATATAACTGAGACACTGTATATACTTACGTTGTCCTGAAAAAACATATGTCAGAGATGATACTCAAAATTCAAATGTAAACACTAATCATTCATACCTTGTTTTAGGAGAGTTACCCTTGACTGTTGATGTGTGGTCCTTACTGCAGTGATCCTTGAATGCATGATTTTTCTTACCTTCTATGAGATTTATATTGAATCTATTGTATCTATGTAATTTCCAATCTCTAGGGTCTGAAATTTCATCATGTGGTAGCCCTCTGAGTCCTCTTTGTAACCCCATAGGTCTGATCAATATTGGATTCATTAAGAAAGAGTTATGCCCAATCTCCCACGATGACCTGATTATGGATTGGTTCAATAGAGTGAACTTGTACGTAGTGCCACGTATCACTTTTGCAACCTTTGGCCCTAAAAATGCTGCTCAACAAACTAAAATAGTCCTCTTTCTGTGACTATTTAAGAAGTTTGAATCCAATCCTCAAAGAGAAAGTTATGACTATTTTCCCAACATCACATTTTTGACATGGAATTCGGGAGCCTCCAAAATCCCTAACTTCCTCAAATCATATCACCTCAAATATAGTGAACCGAGATCTTAAATTTGGTCATGAGGTTCATCAAGAGTTCGACTCAAATGGGTGGTAATTTCAGCTTCTAAAGATTCATAGAAAAAAAATTATAGTGAAAATTCAACAATGATTTGTTTGAAGCTGATGAGCCTCATAAATGGGTAATTATATGGGCTCATTTTACCTCCTAACCAAGTCAAATCAACCATTCTCTTAGCTTATTGTATGATTTTCTGATTACATTTATGCTTATAGGGTGAGTTGAGTTAGTTATTATGCCATGTGGTCTAACATGTATTTAATGCAGATTATTGATGGATTTCGAGGTCAAAGTCAAGGTTCTAGTGGAAAAAATACAACAATAACTTGAATTAGATAGAGGAGAAGACTTATAGGAGGGAATCTCCCTCATTTATTGCTTCTCACTTCGAATTCCCCTTCATTTAGCTTGGAGTACAAGCAGCCAAATCATGCACTAGAAGGCAGCCGAGCAAGTGGAAGATGATTGAGAGTTATCTCGAGTTTTGGTAGCCAAGACTCCCTGATTTTAAGGAAGTTGTTGGTAGCTTTATATGTATAAGTAGAGAGGCCTAAGGGCTCACTAGGGTCAAATTTTTTCTTGGGAAAACTCTGTTCAAATTTCGAGCTTACTATTTTGTGACAGTTTTATGTAATCTTGCTATTTTTCGATAATGAAGATGGAATCCTTTTTGAGCTAGCATTGAGTTACCTCAGAGGGTTAAAGCTCTTGGGTTAGGTCCCAATACAAGCAGCCAAGCTTCTATTTACTTGTATTTTTATGCTTTACTTCAATTTGTATATTAATTTACTGTTAGATGTATTTCTCTTATTGTTAAGAATAGGTTTCTTTTGATGATTTAGTAGTTTGCTTCCATTTGGGCTTTCTATAGCCAGTTAAGCAGTGATCAGAGAAGATTCAAAAGGCTAGAAATAGTGCCTTGGCCTCTCTTCCTCCCTCTGGGACCATGATTTGAGGCAAAGACTCTCTTGCTGCCCCAAAAACACAGATTTTCCTCATTCCTAGTACTTCTAGTGTTTGCAGCTCTCTAGTAGATTTATAGTCTAGTTGTGCATTGCTTTAGATCTTCTTTACCAAGTTCACTTCCTAATTTGCATTAGTCCTTTTGCATACTTTCCTTTCTTACAAAATTTCTTAGTATTCCCTTTCACAGATCATAGTTTAGGCCATTTTAATGCAAAACTCTGTTTTTCCTAGGCTCCACTCATTTCATTGGTTGCTTGATTTTCTTGGTTGAATGTTAGTTTCTATGCAGAAGATCTCTTCCAGTAGTAGGCCATCTTACCAGCAATCACACCCTCCATCTGATCCATGCCGTATAGGTCTCCCAAACCGCACCTCAATTCTGCCCTAGTTTCATTCATTTTTCATAGAAATTCTTCCTCTCTCCTTGAGCAAACCCAATCATCTTTCTCTCTCCTGGTGATTCATGGTAGACCTTAGGCCTCCTAACACCTCATTCCAACCTTCATCCACCTTTTTCACCCACTCTCACACCCTCAAAATAAAGAAAATTTCTCTCGGCGTCCTGTAGTTTCCTTGTTTCCTCATGTAGTTTTCCTGTGTCCTCCTGTAGTTTTTCCTATAGGATTTATTTTGAAGGTTGAGTGTGGGAAAGCCTCCAGAAGGTCACTTAAGACCTCCTGGGACCCATCCACACCATCCTACATCCTCCCAAGCTCCAAAACTGCCCTCTGACGCCACCTTTCACTACCACACTCACACACAATAAACTAGATGCATGTTAAATTCACATAAAAGCACACAAAAATCCAAAAATATGTTCTTTGCTTATTTACTTCCAGAAATAGCATGGTTAGATGTTTTTACTTCCTTGAGTAGGTAATGTGATCCGAATTGGATCCATAGAAGACTATCAAAGAACCATGACTGTATCGGGTCGAAACAAATCTCTAAAGAATCCAAAACATCGATCAAAAACACCCTGAACCAGTGGCAATGGTAGCCAACGTGGAACGATGAAGATCTCGGTCAAAGCGCGCTGATCGAGGCCCATGGAGACTACGTAAGAGGTAAAATTAGCCCCTGGGAGCCCCGGATCAGGAAACAGAGGTGGCTTTTGATGCATGCGCTAGGTTGGGCGAACAGAGCTGTGAAGGAAGAAGCCCGAGCACACGGACGCATGGGAAGCCAGAGAACCACGGGTGGAAAGGAAAAGCGCTGAAAGTAAAAAGGCAGGACCCACACTCTAGAAATCGACAGTTTTGATCGGGGTGCCCTCAAACGGTAAGAGGTTTCAGACGAGAGCGGAGTGATTCCATTCATCGATCGACACGTGGCAAGTGGAGGTGAGGAAAAACCACCATTGATCGCGTGCTAAAGGTCGAGCAAGTCAACCACGCGAAACGTGCGTATGGCATTGGATCTGGGGGACCCAGATCGGACGGCTGAGAATGTGGTCGATGGAGGAAGTGGAATCGATGAAGGAACACACCGTGTTTTAGAAGGATTTGGAGTCCATTTGACCACCACGGTGGAGGAAGAACGCATCCACGACGTAACTAAAGAAACGAACCGATGAAGCAGGCTAGCACTGTTTAGAGGAGGACATGTGGCCACTCCCTGAGCGTTGATGATGACACTGAACAGGGAACTCCAAGCGCAGCTGTAGAAGGCGAATCGATAGAGGCGGAAGAGGAACCGAACAGGCATGGGTTCGAATGGCTTCAAATCCATGAATAGCAAATAAAATACACAGTCAAGTTGGAGAACAATCTGAGAGACGAAGAGAGAAGACAAAGAGACCAGAATCCCAAAAGGAGCATGGAATAGACAGAGAAAGAAGACAATGAAGCAAAATCAGAAAGAGGACAGAGGGCCGAGCTGACCAGAGGTAGCGTCAAGCACCAGAGGCTTGAGATATCCGAGCCATCCCATAGAGGATTTGTCTGGGTTGAGCACCACATTGGGCTCTCCACTGTAAACCAGAAGGTCACAGAGCTAGTAGGAAGAAGAAGTCTGTGTACTAAGTGGCTTGGGGAATCCAAGGAAAACCCTGCCAAGCAAACCTACTTCAGGAGAACTCACATTGAGTCCCTACATTGTAATTCTCTACTTAAAGACACAATAAAACAAGGCCACCACCGAAAGCTGGACCGGAGACATAGCCTTGGAGAATAGGGTGAACTTCTTATTAAAATTCTTGTGTCTTTGTGTTTGCTTACTGTATTTCTCTGATGTCTTTCCATTTAAATGTCTGTATGTTAGCAATCTGATTGATCCATTGCTTAAATAACACAGAACACACACCAACACATGAGTCTATAATACCTTTGTTTAATAAATCTTCAACTGATGTCACTCATAGTGTGATTATCAGAGCAAGTGGTATCAGAGCACTAGGCTGTAAGGTTAGACAAGCTTGTGTTGGTTTAGCTGTGAATGCTCTCTAGATAAAAGCTCAAATTAGGAGAAGGAGAATTGGTGGAAACTAATCCTAAAATTGGGAGAGTCTATTCTCGGAAGACGATGTCAAAGGAAGGTTCTATGGGGCTAGACCCTCAATTTATAGAGAGTTTCCTAGCTATAAAGTCCATGGTAGAAGAAATGTATAGGCACTTTAGAAAGCACAAGGATGAAGATTCATCGGGTTCTAAACAAGATAAAGAAGAAGATGAGTCTCATTCCCATGACCACTCAAAAGGAAAAGGGAAAGAGGAAAGATTTCTCACACCTCCTAATAACCTTGTGCATAATAAGAAAGCATCTTTGATCAAGCTAGATGTTAAATTTGACTTGCCTATATATGATGGAGAGCTAAATGCTGAAAAATTAGACAATTGGATTAGACATATTGATGTGTATTGCAAGGTACATAATATAGACTCAGACAAGAGTAAGATGTAGCTGGCAAGTCTACACCTAGGAGGCACTGCCTTGGTTTGGTGGGAAGGCAAAACCAAAGCTGATATGAAAAAACATGGTAATAACATCTCTGTCTGGAGTGGATTTGTTGTTGCAATAAAAAATCAGTTCTATCCATTGGCCTACATGCAACAAGCCATGATGAGTTGGCAAACTCTTCGACAGCTAAAGGGGCAAAGTGTGCAAGGGTATACTCAAGAGTTCAGAAAGTGAGCATTGATGTTGGGTATCTCATTAGACTTACCAGAGACTCTTTTGAAGTACATTGGTGGTCTACATAGCTACATGAGGCATACCATCCTCATGTTTAATCCCACTAGTATAGATGAGGTATCTGTACAAGCTACTCATCTAGAGGCTAGAGGAAAGAATGGAAATCCAGAAGTTGGGGGACCATCCCAACCCACTGTAAGCAAGAGTAAGGAGAAAAGAAAGCAGAAGTGGAAAGCAAGGAAGGCTAACACTACACAAAAAGGCAAAGCTTCATGCACTCACTGTAAAAAGGATGGGCATTATGACGAGCACTATTCGATTCTGCATCCAGAGCTGAGACCTAAGAAGTCCGAAGGCAAGAAGAAGAAGACTGCTACAGCTATTCAGAAAAATTTGGGGTCAGACTCGGGAGATGAAACAATCATTGCAGCCATAGGTATCAACGGTAAGAATTCTGAACCATCTACTAGTAATTCTGCTCAATCTGTTATTGATGAAGAACATGAGAGAAAAAGACATGAGCTTTTCCATATTTGAGTTATTTTCAAAAATCAAAAGATTGATACTTTGTTTGATAGTGGCTCACAAGTAAATCTAATTTATGAAGCAATTGTAAAGAAATTGGGATTAGCAACTACACCTCATAAGAAACCATACCAATTAGGATGGTTGAATGATAAAGCACAACTACAAGTGACTAGACAGTGCAAACTCAAGTTTTCTTTTAGGTCAACATTTGTAGATGAGGTTGAGTTAGATATAATTCGTTTGGATATATGCGAGATTGTTTTAGGAAGCCCTTACTTGTATGATAGAAAGGCTATTTTCTATAGAGCTGAGAACAAGTATCTACTTGTTAAAGATGGAATCAAATACTTTGTAAGAGCTCATAAGCTCAAGAATAATTATACTCCTCATAAACTCAGGACAGATGAAAAGAATGATAAATTCATGCAAACAGTTCTTACTGATGGTTTTAAAGGAAAAGAAACCTGATAAAACCAATGTATTTGAGGGCTGTAATATTGATCAGCAAGATGATATAGAAAAGATTGTTTCAGAGTATGATGTTCTGTTTCAAGAAACTAAAGGTCTGCCACCCAAAAAGGGAATAGTACATGATATTATTTTGCAGCAAGATGTTCCATTGCCTAAAATTGGGATGTACAGGTTGTCTACTTTAGAGAATGCTGAAATCAAGAAGTAGGTACAAGAGTTTCTTGAGAAAGGGTTCATCAGGCCTAACACATCACCATGTGGGTCACCAATCGTTTTGGTGAGAAAGAAAGATGGCTCATGGAGAATGTGTATTGATTACTGAGCACTGAATAAGATAACAATAAAAAATCGTTATCCCCTTCCTCGCATAGATGATCTTTTAGATCAATTAAAAGAAGTTGTTTATTTCACCAAGCTGGATTTGCACAATGGATATCATCAGGTCAGAGTTGCAGAGCAAGATGCATGGTAGATTGCTTTCAAAACAAAGCAGGGATTGTATGAATGGCTGGTTATGCCTTTTGGCTTAACTAATGTTGTTGCTACTTTCATGAGATTAATGAATGATGTACTCAGACCTTTTCTTGATGATTTTTTTATTGTTTATCTGGATGACATTATGATTTTTAGTAAAACATGGGAGGAACATTTAAAGCATGTTAAGCAGACATTAGATGTTTCAAAAAGAGAAAAACTTTATGTTAAACTCTCAAAATGTGAATTTGGCAAAACATCTCTAAATTATTTGGGTCATATAGTAGGGGGTGGTGAATTGAAAATAGATCCCTCTAAAGTGGCAGTCATTGTAAACTGGCCTAAACCCAAGTATGCTACAAAAGTGAGAAGCTTCTTAGGAGCAACACAATATTGGAGGAAGTTCATTTCTAACGTTTCCTCAATTGCAGCTCCCTTACATGCTTTAACAGGATTGAATAAGGTGTTTCAGTGGGGAAGCAAATATCAGAAAGCCTTCGACACCTTGAAAGAAAAGATTAGTACAACACATGTATTAGCACTGCCAGATCTACAAAGACCATTTGAAATCCAAATTGATGCCAATGACTATGCGATGGGAGTAGTGTTGACATAGCGCGGTAAACCCATATGTTATCATTTTGAGACTTTTAATTCTGCAATAGTTAACTATCTTACATATGATAAAGAATTGTATGCATTAGTTCAAAGTGTGAAAAAGTGGAAACATTACTAAATGGGAAAAGAGACATTAATACATACTGATCATCAACCACTTCAATATCTACACTCCCAAACTAAGTTCCAGCAATCGAGACATTACCGATGGATGGGTTTTCTACAACAGTTTCATTTAGTCATCAGATATAAAAAGGGCATACATAACAAGGTTGCAGACATGTTATCTAGACCCATTATAAATGCATCTACCATACTAAGGCATAATCTGTGCTACATGAAAGCTACATAGACAATATGCTCAGGATATGGACTTTAAAGATGTATATGCAACTTTGAGTCAAGGCAAAAGAGTAGAAAGAATTGGACTATCATGTGAAGGACCAACTCTTATACCATTGTGGGAAACTCTACATTCCTCAAATAGAGAGGGTAAAGATAATTAGAGAGGCACACACTTCTCTGATATTAGGTCACTTTGGGGTAAGTAAAACAGTTGCACAGCTGCAAAGATTTTTGTTATTGGTCGAAAATGAATGAGACAATTTCTAGATATGTATAAGGGTGTACTATGTGTGCTAAAAGCAAGCCCAGCAATAGAAAAATAGGCTTTTACACTCCATTACCAGTTCCTTCTCACCCTTGGGAAAGTGTTTCCATGGATTTTGTTGGAGGACTACCTAAATCTAGGAAAGGTCATGATTATCTGTATGTGGTTGTGGATAGGTTCAACAAAATGTGTATTTTGATACCTTGTAGTAAACAGATTACAGTTGAACAAACTGCAAAATTGTTCTTTGAACATGTATGGGTTCATTTTAGATTGCCCACTTCCATTATATCTGATTGTGACACCTGATTTGTGGGGAAGTTTTGGTCGAGACTGTGGGAACTGATGGACACCAAATTAAAGAAAAACATAGCTTTTCATCCACAAACAGATGGCTAGACAGAAGTAGTTAACAAGACAATGATCCAGTTACTGAGAAGATATTGTAGCAAACATCCTAAGCTTTGGGATGAACACTTATGTTATGTGAAACATGCTTAATACAGAGCAAAACACTCTTCTACATAGAGATATCCTTTTGAGACCTATTTTGGTTTCACATCAAGGTCTCCTCTCGATTTTGTCTTTGGTAAAGATACCATGGTTGATGGACACAATGATGCGGACAAGGGAACTAGGTTCATTGAATAGATCCAGGAGATCCACCAGGTAGTACAGGAACAACTAGAAAATATCCAAGCCAAATATAAGGCAAGGCATGATAAGCATTGGATGGAGCATATTTTTCAAGTTGGAGACCAAGTCTGGCTGTATATCAGCAAGGACAGGATGCAAGGTGAAGGTAAAAAGCTAAAACCCATCAGATATGGACCCTTCAGGATACTTGAGAAGATTGGTGAAAATTATATTCACCTTGATCTACCAGCTTACTTGCACATCTACTCAATCATAAATGCAGATTGCTTGAAGTTGTTTGAACCTTCAATTATTGAGGACCTTGAAGAGCAGAGTCAATTGCCTTCTGTTGATGACCTACTACCTGAATATCTTAATGAATTGCATGAAGACATAGTGTTGGACAGGAAGGTGAGGAAAATGCACAGAGGAGATGTTGAGTACTGCAGAATTGGGCTCAGAGGTTCAAAGCCAAGCAGTGCGAAGTGGATTGAGATTGGACAAGTGAGAAAGCAATACCCTCACTTAGTCGATGCTTGAAAACCAAATTTTGGTGGTCCAAAAGATTTTTAGTGGGAAGGCCGTGATTCAAATTGGATCCATAGAAGACTGTCAAATAACCATGACTGTATCGAGTCGAAACAAATATCTAAAGAATCCAAAACAACGATAAAAAACACCTTGAACCAGTGGCAATGGTAGCCAGCGTGGAATGACAAGGACCTCAGTCAAAACGCGCTAATCAAGGCCCATGGAGACTACGTAGGAAGTCAACTTAGCCCCTAGGAGCCCCGGATCGGGAAACACAAGTGGATTTTGATACGTGCACTAGGCTAGGTGAACAGGGCCATGAAGGAGGAAGCCCGAGCACACAGATGCATGGGAAGACGGAGAACTGCAGGCGGAAAGGAAAAGGCGCTGAAAGTACAAAGGCAGGACCCACACTCTAGAAACTGGCAGTTTTGATTAGGGTGCCCTCAAATGGTAAGAGGTTTCAGACGAGAGTGGAGCAATTCCATTCATCGATCGACTCATGGAAAGCGGAGGTGAGAGAAAACTCTCGTTGATCGCGTGCTAAAGGTCGAGCAAGTCAACCGTGCGAAAGGTGTGTATGGCGTTGGATCTGGGAGACCTAGATCAGACGGCTGAGATCGCGCCCGATGGAGGAAGCGTAATCGACAAAGGAACACACTACATTTTAGAAGGATTTGGAGTTAATTTGACTGCCACGGTGGAGGAAGAATGCATCCATGACGTAACTGAAGAAACGAACTGATGAAGCAGGATGGCGCCGTTTAGAGGAGGAAATGTGGCCGCTCCCTGAGCTCTAATGATGACGCCGAATAGGGAACTCCAAGCGCAGCTGCAAAAGGCGAATCGACAAAGGCGGAAGAAAAACAGAACAAACATGGGTTCGAATGGCTTCAAAGCCATGAACAGTGAACAAAATACACAGTCAAGTCGGAGAACAGTCTGAGAGATGAAGAGAGAAGACAGAGAGACCAGAATCTCGACAGGAGGATGGAATACACAGAGAAAGAAGACAGTGAAGCAAAAGTAGAAAGAGGACAGAGGGCCGAGCTGACTAGAGGCAGCGTCGAGCACTAGAGGCTTGAGAGATCTGAGCCATCCTAGAGAGGATCTGTCTAGGCTGAGCACCACATTAGGCTCTCCACTTTAGACCAAAAGGTCACAGAGCTGGTAGGAAGAAGAAGTCTGCGTACTAAGTGGCTTGGGGAATCCAATAACCACCCTGCCAAGCGAACCTGCTTCAGGAGAACTCACATTGAGTCCCTGCATTGTAATTCTCTGCTTAAAGACACAATAAAACAAGGCCACCACTGAAAACTAGACCGGAGACATAGTCCTAGAGAATAGGGTGAACTCCTTATTAAAATTCTTGTGTCTTTGTGTTTGCTTACTGTATTTCTCTGTTGTCTTTCCATTTAAATGTATGTGTGTTGGCAATCTAATCAATCTGTTGCTTAAATAACACAGAACACACACCAGCACATGAGTCTGTAATACATTTGTTTAATAAATCTTCAACTGATGTCACGCATAGGGTGATTATCATATCATAATGGCAGTGCTTTCATGGTTTTCATAGTGTTTTTGGCAAAAGTAGAATTAGACTATTGATTAGGGTTTATTAGGTTTTGCTTTACATTCCAGTTGTTCTCCTTTCTGCAGTTAGAATAGCATCTGTAGAGTAATCTTTCTTTCCTTTCATCATACATAGAGCTTCTTATGAAATCCATAGAAGTTGGCTTAAGATCCTAGTGATCTCACACCGGTTGACCAAGTGACAACCTGTAGTGAGAACTAGTACTTGTGCATATAGCACCGACAGTTCCAAATTACGAACTACCGGGTTGATAAAAGTAAAGTTGGCAGCCCAGGAGTTGCAGCATTCTTGTTGCAATACTGGCGCTCACCAGAAGCCACACAAATCCGTACTAGAGGAGGATATGAGGGTCACTATTTAGATGAATGTATTGAGTTGAGAGGGTCATAAACAAGTGAATGTTGGAGGAATTTTAGAAAGAAAAAGGAAAAATTATTAATTATTTACTATTCAATGACCACGACCAATTATGAGTACCATGCCACAACCCCATAGGGTTTTATCCCACTAACTGGGGTTACTAACTTCAAACACAAATTTCTCTCAAACCGTGAAGAATTAGTTGGCATGCATCTCGACGAGTAGAATCCATCTAGAAGATCCTTGACTCAGAATAAAGTAAGTTGTCATGTCAAAATTCCCATGAAAGCTCTGGGTAGCCCCTAGTGCTGCTTGGGTTGACATTAATGACAACCACTAATCAACAAAATCTTGGCTTAGAATTTATACCTCGGTTGAGTACTTTCGCTGATTCTGAGGCCTATTGTGAATGGACTTAAGGCTCTTTTATAATTGATCTGAGACTATTTTTTTTCCCTAGTTCAAGAATGTTTTGATAACTTAACAATGTTGCTTTGTTGATAATTGAAGCTTTCCATGGACATATTCCTGAGGCATTCTTCATTAAGAATTCTGATATTTATTGCATTCTAATAAAGGGTTTATCACACACATATCTAAGAGTCTCCTTTGAGCACAAGAAAAGACATGTAACAGTCAGTCCAATACCTTCACCAACAACTATAGACATATGGTACTTATGGAATGGATTCCATATGGTGTATGATGGTTTGTGGGTGTTCACGAATCAAAGATGGATTCCTTCAAGGAATTATTGTTTGGGTAGATCTCGATACTTGTCAAATGTATGATTGACACATATTGGATGAGAAAGCTAAATTGATAAGTTGACAATTCTAATAGCAGAGTTCAATAGAATTAAGGGAATCTTTAGGGGTATCACTTGAGAGTTAGTGGAACACTTTGCATTAGTAGATTTGTGGGCATTTTTAGGTTCAATAGTGGCACCCTTTGCATCAACACATTTGAGGTATGAAACTTGCTATATGAATTGTTGAAGGAATTTTCAAGTACTGAAATCAAAAGTGGATATGGACAATATTCAAGGAGGCGGATCTGTAGATTGGAAGTTGACATAACTTGGCTTATTATCGTTCATCTAAATCTTAAATTAGCAGAAATAGGTTTTTGATATTTCACATTTGTAAAGTGTTTGATCATTAACATGCATGCACTACTTCACCTCCTATTGTCATAAGTGCAATTGTATCAATATTGTCCCTTATATAAGTCACATATATGTGTTAGTTTCGCTAAGTTTACATGATGACATATGGGTGAGAAAGAATTATCTAGCTAGGGTTGATGCATTGAACTGTGGGAAATCATAATATTGATGATGGAGACAAAATGTTGTTAAGAAAATATATGTTGCCCCAAGTATGCATTGTTCCTAGATACATTGTTTATAATGAAGGTCAATGAATTAATGAGTTAGGGTTTTCATGTATCGACCTTGTGCAAGAGTATTGAAGAGTATGTTATGATCTAAGATGATTTGTGTTGATGATGCTAGACTTGCCAACATTTAGGGGATCTCCCTTATATGAAGTCCCAATTAGACCTCACACCATTTGGTATAGGAGTCACATCTGCAATACGAGCTGGTTGCTGACGCAGTGGGTTTTAATGATATTCCTTGGCTGTAATAACACATAGAGTGGTGTATGGTGACTTTGGTGGGAACAAGTGTGTGACTCTGCAGAAATTCAAGTGAAATGCATGAAGGTTCTAACACATGAAGGGAAAGTGAGTGAGTTCCTTAGAATCCTGTAATAGTACGCAACTTGAAAGGAACACACAAGCATAAAGACATCACAAGCTATCCTGCAAAATAGTTCACAAGTTAACCATGATGGAAAAATATAACAACACACATTCAACAAGGTTCGTACCAATGAAAATGAAATAGTTCTTAAGCATAAGTGTAGGTGAAATAACATACATTGCAAACATAACAAGAATAATCCTACTATATTCACAACATATGCATGAAAACATGTGGCCTCTGAGCTTTTATTCAGTGAAAGTTCCAATCATACATATACCATTGACGGACCACTAGCCCCAATAGTGGAACATGAAGTCAACACCTAATCCTCCAAATAAATATACTCCCTCTATGCTGTGGAGAAGCCAAGGCTCTCAAAAAATCCCAAGCTCCTAGTTCTAAGCCTAAGCCTAGCCAAAATCTTGGCTCCCCAAAATCCCTTTACATGAGTTATGAGGGTCAATTTATAGAAAAAGGGGTGACTATTCACATCCCCTTGTGACTCTTGGACTACCCTCATGACCCTTCAACTTCTTTACAAGATGAATATTTACATTCATTACATCATGACTCTTCACATTCCAATATTGACACTTGGAATTCCACTTACAAATTAATTACAAAAGAATATTATAATACAATCATACCAATATAAGACAAAATTGGGTAGAGCCAACTAGATAGCCTAATAAGACAAAATGGTTAAGCTTGATTTTGTGGAAACTCCATCTTAATAACTTCCACTTGATGCTTCTCAGTTACATAGGAATGCCATGCTTTGTACTACGCGATTAAATCCCCAAACCATGCGATGGTGTCAGGCTAGAAGCATACTCTAGCCTCCTGTTGAAGCCTCAAAATTCATTGTGACAACATGGGGGATAACCACCCTGTCTGGACCTTAAAGAAGCTCCTTTCCATTAGGTGTAGTGGCTTTGATTGGGGATAATGGGACCAATTTCCCATAAACTATTGATTTGATAATGCTGTTGGGGTGATATAAGATATAATGAAGAATGATTTAACCAAAAAATGATCTAATCTAAACAATAAACAAATGCATCTATCTTATTCTAACATCATCTTACTATAAATATACCCAGGAATAATCTAAGATATGCGATCTACAGAGATGTCTCAAAGCAATTGGTAATGAAGATTATTCAACTTCTAAAAGAAATGAAATTGTGAATGATAATTGTTTTGGTTAAATAGTTAGACAGGCCAATTGAAAAAACTTTATCGCATATAGTAATTATTCATGTATTCAATAAAGATTCAGAGCTGAAACAACATACAAAAGTGCAATAATGTAAAACTATAACTCAGATTTTCGTACATAGGACAATTAAAGAAAGACTACTACTAATTTATGAATGAAACATGATCATAAGATAAAAGTTCAATATATGAAAATTCCTACTCATGAAATTAATAGTATTGATCGACTTTCTTCCAATCAAATATACCCTAAGAGTACAAAAGTGTAATTTTAGTAGAGTATGCTTCAATATTCAAGAAATATTAGATCCTATTCCAATTATTTCATCAAAACCTTCACAAAAATACAGAATTGCAATGTCTTGCAAAATGTTTTTGATAAAATCTTGGACCCTTCTCTAAATGCATGAGAGGGGTTTTTATAATACATGTTTCAAAAATACATTATTACAAAAAAATATGGGGAGGTTTCAAACAACCTTCCTCAGAGTAAGCAAAAATAAAAACTAAAAATAGAAATTAAACTGATGACAAGCTTCTTAGATATTGAATTATCTTAGTTGGCCACATGATCCTTGAGATTGCAGATATCGATCATTGGTTTCACCTGGGGTGGCTGGACGATTGTAGATTTTAACTGTCCTGCAAATATGGCATTTGAGAGAGATGGCACCATTTTTTGTGCAGAGCTAGTTAAGCATCGTAGAATCATCCACTGACTATGTGGTTTTATCAAATACTACCAGTATGTCTCCCAATCAAGTTTGGATAGTTGTTTGATTGCTTCCTCTTTGATTTGAGTTGTTTCCTTCCACTGTTGTTCTAGTTGTCTAATGTCTGGGAGAGCCCTTGGTATGCATTCTTTAACAAGGTTGGCACTATGAAGATTTTCATTCATGGCCTCAATTATGTTATTTGTTGTACCTGCTTCCGTTGTCATTGCCCTTTCTGCATGCCTTAACTATGTATCCCAATATGCAAATAGAATGTGTTTATGGGATTCTTCTACCTTTGGTAGATCAGCCTTTCTTCCCTCATCGGATTTATGCCAGGAAATAAATTCTGAAATATTTTTATGGATTTATTCATGTTCAAATCTTATATCAATCACTTGGTTAGTTAATTTATTACTTGTTTCTCAGTAAGGATTGATATGTGAAATTTCCGGCAGAACATCTCTTGTTGTTGCATCAATAGGGAATTTAGCTTGATGGCCTATTTAATGAACTCATTTGTCTGAGGGTTATCTTTGAGTTTTTCTACCATGGCCTACATTTGGAAAATATGTGCATCTTTCACTGTCATGCTTGCCTGGTGTTGTAACCTCATTTATTATAAATCACTTTGAAGTTGTGTTACATGTTGTTTTGCTTGCTGATTGGTACTCTATTTCTCTTGTTCCAATTGTTGTTCCAGCACTTGTATTCTCTATTCCTTTTCTTTAAGCAACAGTTAGACTTTTGTTTCTTTATCAATGGTTACAATGGCATAAGTGCTTGCAAACTATGACAACTTCGCAAGGCTCTCAGATGGGTCAACAGGAGTGTCTTTCCACACAACTTCCATTGGTTAGTTCTCAAGAGTTGCAACAGTCATTATGTATAACTTCCTCTTCTTTCTTTGTCCTTTTACCACAACCTTATGTGTAGGGATGTAATATATGTCGAGCAGAAGAATTTCTTAAATTTTTAAGACAATTTTAGAAGTGGGAAAAGCCGAGAGGACCTCAATATCTTGAGTTTTTGTGGCCCTTTTTTCATAGAACCATTTACCACTGTTGGTATATGTGATGCTTTGTTTATGGCCTAGGGAAACCCCTCCTTCTAGACTTGGTCCAAATATATAAAAAACAGTGTTTTATTCCTTGTACGCTACTTTTCCCTGAGCTAAAAGCATGTACACACGATTTAGTTAATACCCAACCCACGTATATGTATTAAAACACTTAAAAAAATTAAATTTCCTTAATTATGGGTGGATTTCATGGGTTTTACTTGTTGATTACCTCCTATTGCCTGTGGCCCAACTATTTCCCAACTAAAAAACTAATTGGGAGAAGTATAAATAAACTTCTATGGGAAGGCCTTAAGGAGGAGAAGAGATAGAGTTATTATACTGAGATTATCCTTGACTGAGTCTGATGAATCCCTCTGCCTCATGCACTTTCCCAAGCTTCAGGAAACCCTTGTTTCCTTGATTATAGATATCCTTCCTTTTGCTTGAGATATCATGGTGTTGGTGAGGGAAGAATATTGTTGAAGGCTGGGATAGGACGAATCCGGAGGACGGTTCCGCTTGGAGCCAGAAGAAGAAGACTCAGGTGAATTCTCTCCATGTTATTTATAGCTTACTGCAATGAAATAAATGTTGTCTTGTTTCCAAAATTAACTATGTTTATGCATCAACTTATGTTTTAAATCATATATGAATTTGATGTATGATCAATCATTTGTTCAATTTCGTGAATATGCTTTACTTATATATTGCTATGTATGTTTGAATTGAATGATTTTTAGGTTTGAAGAACATCGAGAGTTTCATAGGGTCTAAACCCTGCGGGACCTACTCGAACGAAGGAATACGGGTACGGTCACTCTTATGTAGTTTGATAATATAAGCATTTTACCTGAGCTGTATGAGTATTTCTTGTTATAGTTTGCTTCTGCTTTGTTGGTTTTCTAACCCAAAGCACTAGGGTGCTTTTGCCTGAAACAGAATTGGTGACCACACTGGGGATAACAATCTTGTTATTCTTGTTTTGGGTTGTTCATTCTCAATCAGGGCTCAATCTTTGGTTTTCTTGTTGTTACAGTCTTATTTGGTCTACTAGAGTCCCAGGCCTTAAGTTTGATCTTTTGGATCAAACTTTGTTTTTTATTTTTTCTTGCAAATCTTTGTATACGCTCTTTAATTTATTTATAGTAGCATATATACGCTTGTTTCTATAAATTTAACTCATGTATACTCGATTTTCCTGTGTCCGAAGCGTGTGTGCACGCTTCTGTGTTTGAACACAGTCGCGTACACAAATTTTTGCATTGTTTTTTCAAATCTTTCAGTCTAGATAGATTTGTTTCTTGGTCTTTTTAGTCTCTATGTGGTCAATTGTTGTCTGAAGAATTTAATTATTCTACAAGCTTACTATTTCGAAGTCTCTTCCTCATTGAAAATATTTGTCCTAGGTTTACTTCTGTAATGAGTTTGTAATTTGTGTTTTGGCACAGAAGACTTTGTCTTGAAGTTCTCGATTGTTTTGGTCCTCCAGAACGCGAGATTGTTTTTAGTTTTAGTGTCAAGCCCGTATTTTGCATCTACTTGCTTTGCTTTCCTTTGTTCTGTGGCCTCATAGCTTTTCTTGCTTTTTGAAAGTATTTTTGACAGATTTGGAAGTATTTGTTTCCTGGCTTCTTGGTTAGTTTGTCAAGCTCTTTGTTGCTATTTGGGTTGTTTGGTACAAGTTGAAGCCTTTTTGCTCAAGTTTTCATTCATTTTTTAGTTTGTAACTTGCAAAGACTCCTTGTGCTCTTTTTTCGATATTTTGAGTTTTAGTAGCATTTTGGTTATTTCAAAAAGTTGTTTTGGTTGCTTCTTTAAAAAAGAAAAGATCTCAAAAAACTTTGTTTTTGTTTTCTTTTGCCAAGTTTTGTTTTTGGTTTCTTTTTGTTGTTGAAAGTTAATTGCGATCTTTTACAATTTTTCCTTCTTGTTTGGAGAGAATTTTGTGTTCAAAATTTGTATCCTCTTTAGTACTTAAGTTGGCTCATTGTTAGTTATAAACAATTTCTTTTTCTTTTTGTGTTATTTAGGATCTTGCATCTCCATTATATCTTGCATTAGGGTAGTTTGCATTGTTAAAGCATTCATAGTCTTTTTAGTTTTTGGGTGTGTGAAGTGTGTTTCAAGAAAAGAAAAGAGAAAAGTACTTTTCTTTGTAGAAGTTTCGTAGAACCCATATAGAGATATCTTTTCATCGAAGAAAAAATGATTTCATTCATGTAGTTAGTTTTTCATTGATTTCTGTTGCATCATACAAACATCATTGGTTTCACTCCCCTCTATACCCTTGGCTTAAAGAACAACCATTAAAATCAAGCGATTAATTAAAATAAACTAGAACTTTTATGTTGTCATCAAAATAAACCAATAAGTTTAGGTTAATCAGGGCCTTGGATTAGGCGAGAGGAGAGTTAACTCTCCAAGGTTGCTCAAAATTACAAAACATAGAAGTTTGATTAATGAGAGAAATCTAATAGCATTAGGGAGACCGAGAAAGCTTCGTAACTGGGAGTAAATCACGATGGAGAGTGAAGATAAGGACAAGAGATACCCCTTCTCTTACTTGTTGGATCTCGCCTGATGACTATTCCGCCTGGCTTCTGATATGAGTTGGTGACCATAGTTGCCTATCGTAGGGACCACACAGGTGGCTGCGCAGGGGAATCTCGTGGCACCTGAGGTTGACATTGTATCACGTTCAACAATGCTTCTAGAGGGTACCCTTGCGAAGCTTGGGTGCTTTCATCGGCAAAGGCTGTTGTTTGGAGGTTAGTGTAACTACCTCTGATACCTTCGCTAGTAGGCCTGGGGCGTAATTACCCCAGTATATTTTTGGAAGGCCCTTGTTATTAACTTTCTTGTATTTTGGTGTCTGGTCCTCATCACCTAGAGTGGAAATACTCGAGAGTTTTTCGATTGTTGATATCTTTAAGGAATTTTTAGTGAGTGTTCTTTGCTCCTAGTCAGCCTAGCTTTACAATTTTTTTAGTCTTTAAGTAGATGTTTTAAATAATTCAAAGTAGCTGATTGACCATCTCAACATTCTAGGAGACTTCGTGGGCTATCACATACGAGTCCTGAGCCTTCTCCTAGGAGGCGTAGTAGTGATTCTGCCAGTGGTTATCAACCAGTGGAAGCAAGCACATTGGAGATTGATCCTCCGCTTGCGGTCATTGATTCACAAGATAGACCTGGCACCAGTAGAGAGTTAGGGAGGAACACACTAGTTCATTATCGAGTAATTTTTCAGTCGGAAGATAATATCGAAGTTGAAGAGCTTTCAGACTCGGTAGAGGCTTCAAATTCTCCTCTTCCTCTTGATCATCCAGGCGTTCTATTATACGTTAGAACCTTGACTCAGGCCTTCAAGCCTAGGTTTACATCCATATATTCCTTCGATGACCACTGCTGGAAGCATGGCATCTACGATGAGTGATGCAAGCATGCATACTCCTATATCTATACAAGGAAGAGGAACTATTTCCATCCCTTCTATTACTCCCAGCATGGCTATATTTGGGTCTACTTCCATTCCATCAACGAGTGAAAGTTCTCAGGCTACTGCATCCAGTTTTGGATTTTTCCCATATGGAATGTCGTCTCACAAGATTTCTTCAGTTCCCTTGAACATATCGTCGACTGCCTCTACATCCATGATGAGTGGATTGGTTTCTTTTCAGGGTTTCCCATTTGGAAGTGGTCATATACCACATTTCAATCCGACAATAGGGTCAATGCCTTTTTCTTTCACAAGTTAAGGTAATAACACATTCTAGAGTTGGACAAACCCTGCGGTTAGTGGGATAGGAGCTGGGAATCAATTTTTCAGCCAACAAGGGAATGTGCCGTATTCTTTACTTAATTCATTTCAGAATTTTCCACCCTTTGCTAATGCATGGAATCCTTATCAGGGGCTGTCAGCTCCTTTCAATACTTCGTTAGGGGGTAACTTCACTAGTTATGGAGGATTTTCGACACGAGTTGGTCAAACTCCAAGTTTTGTTGGACCATAAGGAGCACCTTTTGGTTCAGTAGGCTCTACGAGTTACTTCGGGCAACCTGGTGTTTTTCAAAATCCAGGTCATTCTTTTCAGACCTTTGGGAACCTCGTCCACATTGGATGGAATTCCCAAGGTCTGCCACGACTCCCTTTTCTGGCCACACTAAACTTGCCAGACTTGACTAAATCGACAAATGATCCGATTCGGTACAATCTGGCTTGGCCTTCGATCCCAACTAAAATTCCCCCAGATATCCCAAAATTCGAAGGGAAGAGTGGTGAAGCTCCAGGAGACCACGTTAACACATTTCACTTATGGTGCTCATCCAACTCCCTGATAGATGATTCGATCAGGTTGAGGTTATTTCAGAACACCCTAACCAGAAAAATGCAGCCAAATGGTATATAGAGTTGCCAAGGGGCACCTTTACTTCTTTCTGTGATTTGGCTAATGTCTTTTTGAACCATTTTCAATTTCCTGTCCGATATGAAGCTGGAACTGAACTTATGGCTAACTTTCAGCAAGACACCGCAACTCACATTTTGGATCACATCTAGGAATGGGGGAGGAGGAAAAGGCTTATCAAAGTTGAAATCCCACCAGAATTCCTTCTCGAATGGTTTCTCAAATCATTACAACCTGAGATCTCAAAGGATGTGTCTCTTTTTGGTGTTTATTCGGAAGAGCATGCCATTTTCCGAGCCCAGCAATTGGAACTGATATATTCTCAGTCTAGGATTCTTCAAAAAATTCTACCTGATGCTCGTAGATCTAAGGTCAATTTAGCCAAACCTAAACTAGGTCCCCACACCGATGGTATAGTTGGATCGATTGATATTAATGCAGTGAACCTATTGAAGCAATTACAATAGTTGTCTTTACAAACTTCTCCTTCTAACCAAGAAACATTGTACCTACACCTTCCCAACCTACCTCTATAAACACCGTCCAGACCTGTAACCCCAAAGGAAATCAACAATCCGATGGGACGAGGAAGGGACGAGGTAAGAAGAAGAACCAAGAAGGGAAAGGTAATGCAAACAAACCCGGAAATGGTGCCGGAGAGGGTAGGAAAGAGTCCAAGAAAAAGGTAAAATTTTCATGCAAGTTATGCAATGGAGATCATATGACTCACCTTTGCCCTAGGATGCAAGACGCTCAACGCTTATTAGTACAACAAGGGTCCTCTAGCTCCCAAGTTGTTCTCACTAACCCTTTTCCCCAAGGGTAGCAATTACTTGCTGGCACGAATTCTAATGCTGGTACCTCCTTTGGGGGAAACCAATAAGGGGAAAATTCATCAAATGTTTATATGATGAGCTCTCATATCGATGTTGCTACGCGAGCATGTGATTATGGTGAATCGGAAACATATAAGGAAAAATCTGTTCCCAAAGCCACAGAACCACTTCATATTGAGTGGCCCTCTGTTGAGTCTATACCTCGTATATCGAAAGGCTCTGCAAAGCGCTCGACTATTAACCCTGATGCTAGGGTAGCCAAAAACTACTCAATTGTAGAAGATCTGGCTCAAAGTCCTTGTGCTATGTCAACACTAGAGGTACTCCAATCATGCCCTGCTCAGAGAAGTGCTTTTCTTTCAGCAATCGGCACAGTAGATCCAAAGAATTCTTTAGTGCTCACTTTTGATATGTTGAATATCAAAAAGAGACTTCCTCACCATATGGATTTCCAGATAAAGTCCACATACCAAAAGACTAATATTTTTTGGACTGTTATAGATGAGGGAGCTTCCACATGTGTGATGTCTATGTCATGTTGGAAGGCCATTGGATCACCTTTAGATGTTCCTTCACTGACTCTTTTGATGACATTTGATGGACATTCTCATAGGCCACATGGGATTATCTTGACCTTGCCTATCTATGTTAAGGGAAAGGTAGTGAATATTGAGGTAGAAATCATCGATGTGAACCCGGATTATAACCTTCTCTTAGGTAGAAATTGGATTTATGAGATGGATGCCATTGTTTCAACATTATTCCGCATCCTCTATTTTCCTCATGAGGGGAGGATTATTAGAGTTGATCAGTTAGATTATTCTCCAGGTGACTCTCATGCAACTTTAGATTCTACCGTTCCATTGGTGGACAATCCCCGTCAACCTATTGAGCATTTAGGATTTGGGACGTACTCTTCATTAATGGGTATATTTTACCTCCCTCCTCCTACAGTTATAATTAATACGATTTCATCCTCTAAGGGACCTTCTCGGAAAGAGTTCTTTCGAACTCATTATTTTTCAGACCCTTGGCCCTTACCTTCATCTACCACCACATTAGATGGAGGGCAGGTAGGTGGAATGGAATTTCCCATGTCTGTAACTGAACTCAATTATCAATCTATCGTTAACTATGCAGACAACCATCCCACTCCTTTTTCACAAGAGGAGTTAGATGGAGATGTGGCTCTGGCTTGGACCCTTGATTCTACTTTAGCTTTGGATTGCTTGGATACTGTTACCATCTGAAGAAGCAATTTTGGAAGCAATGATGGGTGTGGATCAACCATGGGAGGATTTACATCATCATTCATATTTTCTCCCTCCATTACGTGAAGTTGAATCTAGTTTGTCCAATCTGTCTACTAGTGATGTTTATACAGTTTCAAACCCTTTGACTCCAACACAATTTTCTACCGAAGGTAACATGTCTATTATTTCATGAATTGTATGTATAAACATGTGTAGGAATCCTAACGTAATTGAAAATTTATTCATCAGAGTTGATTGTTCCCCTGAAGAAATTCAAATCTATACTGATCTCTTTAAAGAGTTTCGAGATGTGTTTTCTTGGTGTTATGAGGAAATGCCTGGAATTGATCCATCTATAGTCCAACATGAGATCAAGACATATGAAAACGCCAAACCTATTCGTCAAAAACTTTGACCGGTCAATCCTCAGAAAGCAGCAGCTATTAAAGCTGAAGTTGAAAAGCTACTTAAGGCGGGTTTCATATACCCCGTTCCTCTCACTGAGTGGGTTTCCAACCCAGTCCTGGTAGATAAGAAGCAAGTAATGATTCGAGTATGTATTGACTTTAGGGATTTAAATAAAGCTTGTCCAAAATGCAATTACCCCATGCCTTTTATTTATCAAATTATTGATGAATGTGCAGGTAATGAAATTTTTTTGTTCATGGACGGATTCTCTAGTTACAATCAAATTACTATCCATCCAGAGGATCAGCACAAGACAACCTTTATTTATCCTTGGGGCATGTTTGCATACAAGAAGATGCCTTTTGGCCTTAAAAATGATGGAGCTACTTTGCAGCGGGCCATGTCTTATGGTTTCCGTGACATCAAACATGTTATTGAAGCATACTTGGATGACTTAGCTGGCCGTTCTCGCAAGAGAATTGGTCATCCCAGCCACCTTCGATTAGTATTTGAGAGATGCTGTTTTTATAAAATCCAGTTGAATCCGAATAAGTCTATTTTCACAGTCACATCCATTCGGCTGTTAAAATTCATTGTATCGACAGAAGGGATTCAAGTTGATCCTTTCAAGGTTGAGGCAATAATTCAGTTGCCTCTCCCATCTTCCATTCATCAACTTCAAAGTCTCCAAGGAAAGGAAAATTTCTTGAGGAGATTTATAGCAAATTATGCCGAGATTACCAAAGGATTTATGTGTTTGCTTAAGAAAGGAGTTCCATTTTTATGGGAAAATTTTGCACAACGATATTTTGATGCTTTGAAAAAAGAATTAACCTATGCTCCATTATTGAGTCACCAGATTATGACATGGATTTCCTTTTGCATCTCGCTGCGGTAGAATCAACCATCGGTATGGTTCTGGTTCAAGAGGATGATGCTCTCAATGAGCATGTAATCTACTACTTGAGTTGAGGCTTAGTAGGACCTGAGCTACGCTATTCTCCCATCGAGAAATTGGCCTTGGCGGTTGTCCATGCTGTCCAACAGCTTCGTCATTACATTCTGCTTCGCAAAATGTTCGTCTTAGTGGTTTTCAATCCTTTTCAGTTTGTCCTCAGTAGGTGAGTGATTGGGGGAAATATAATCGATGAATTTTTATTTTGTAAGAGTTCGATCTCGAATTATTGTCAGCTAAATCTAAAAAGTCATTAGTTTTTGCGGAGTTTATTTCGGAGCTACCTTGTGAGGAAGCTATTGCCTATGAGGAAAGTTTTCCCAATGAACATTTATTCCTCATTTTTTCACAAGATCCCTGGTATAGAGATATCATTATATATCTCCAGACTTCGAAGTTTCCACCTGCTTTCTCCAAAGATGAGCGTCGAAAGTTACATCACCTTGCCAAAAACTATGTTATTTTTGGTGATACATTATATCGCAGAGGAGTTGACTCAATCCTTAGGTGTTTCTTAACTTTGGAAGAAGTTGAGTCAGTATTTAATGATTGCCATAGTGGAGCTTGTGGTTGTCTCTATCATGGCTTGCAATAGCCCAGAAATTTTGCGAGCAGGCTACTTTTGGCCTTCAATTTTCAAAAACTATATTGAAGTGGCTAAACATTGCCATCCTTGTCAAGTTTATACTTGGAAAATGCGCACGCATCTAGCTCCACTTTTTTATGTTATCACTGTCGATCCATTTACGAAGTGGGGCATTGATTTTACTACTTGTAATCTGCCTTTGGCAGGGAATCACAAGTACATCATCGTGGCCGTAGACTACTTTATGAAGTGGGTTGAGGCCATGCCTACTTTAAAAAATGATAGTGAGACAACAACCTTGTTTCTCTTCAACCAAGTTATTTCATGATTTGGTATCCCAAGATAGATTGTCATTGACCATGGCAGTCGCTTCCAAAATCAACTGATGACAAAATTGGCTCTCAAGTTGGGCTTCTGGCAGGAGCATTCATCTCCATATTATCCTCAAGCCAATGGATAGGTTGAAGTTGTGAATAAGTTCCTTAAGACCATCCTGCAAAGTATAATTGATAAAGCTTGATCCAATTGGCACATCATGTTGTACCCAACACTTTGGGCATATCTAACCTCAATGAAGACTGCCACTGGTTTTACTCCTTTTCAACTAGTTTACAGGTTGGAATCTATCTTCCCTATTGAATGTGAAATTTCATCCCTTAAGCTAGCTATAGAACTTCTTCCTGAGACATCTAGTCTCAAAGAATGCCTCATTCATTTGGAACATCTTGATGAGTAGCGTCAAGATGCAGCCATAGTAAACGAAGCCCATAAGAAAAGGATTAAAACTCAATATGATAAAGTTGTCCGTCCTCAGGTTTTTTCTGAAGGCGACCTTGTCTTAGTCTATGACCAAGACAAAGACCCCCCTGGGGGTAGGCAAGTTCAAATCTATGTGGTATGGTCCCTTTATAGTCAAGTGTGTTTTGGAAAAAGGGGCTTATGAATTAATTGATTTTGAAGGGAACAAGTTGGCGGAGCCGAGAAATGGGCTCTACCTTAAGAAGTATTTTGCTTAAGCTTCAGCTGAGAAATTGCTTGTTTGTATATATTGTATCTTTGTACATATTTGTTTGGAATTTTTTGATATCAACATTTTTTGATCTGCTTTGGCAGGTATTGATGGATGATTCGATATATTTCGAATTCGCCGATGGTGGAAGTTGGCACACTCAGAATCTTGCTTCCGCAGCTTGGGTGATTTATTATCCATCTAGCCAGCTGATAGTGTCGAGGGGAGTATGTATTGGCCCTGCACACTTAGAATCTTACTTTCGCAGCTTGGGTGATTTATTATCCATCTAGCCAGTTGATGGTGTCGAGGGGAGTATGTATTGGCCCTGCTTCGAACAACATTGCCGAATATACTGCCATTCTTAATTTACCATCCGAAGCAATATCTTATGGGATTGATTTGTTTGTAGTTTATCTACACTCACAACTAGTGGTGTCATGGTTAAATAACACTTATCGGGTTCACAATCATTATTTATATTGCCAATTTTTGGGAGTGAGAGTGTTGCAATGATCATTTATTTATATCACATATGTTCACATTCCATGATTTGAGAATTCATTAGCACACTCTATTGCTAATCAAGCATTAGATTGGCACATTAATCATTCACCAAATAAAATAAAATAAAATAAAAATTGAATATGTATATATATCATAAAATCACTTGTATATAGATGGAGTGTTCAAAAAATAATATACAAAATTGGGATAATATGCCCTCAAAATTTGGACTTATGCCCATAATCATGTCCAGTCATACATAGATCTATCTATCGACCCATCTCAAGATGAGCAGCTAAAAGGTTACTCATAGCATTGGCTACACGCCAAAGTATTCGGACCCAGTCCCATGGTACCCCTACCACACGACGCTACATCTCCTTAGGCAGGTCCTCTACGCTATCATAGGTACCTAGTGAGTTAGTCTCACCAAGTTTCTCTGAACAACATAAAGGACTCTCTCTGTCTCCGATGTTGCCTCTTCAGCCCCTCTTCCGTGACGCCTGTGCCTTGGAAATCCATCAGGTCTCACTGGACCCACATCTAGAACATGGTCATTATATTTTATTAGTATTTTGTCTCATCAAAAATATTTTTTCTAAGTTCATTCCATATTAAAAAATCCCAAAAATCTTAAAATTCACAAAAACTTAAAAAGTGTTACCTATGTCTCCGCATGCCACATTTGGTGGTAACACTAAGTCTGGATCTCCTCAGAAATCCATGCCAGCATATGGGTAGTCATTGACTGCGATGATCTGTTGATCCCACCAGGTGAAAACTCATCATCAAAAGTAGTTTTAGGCACATAACCACTCCCGAGGCGCTTCATCAAGTCTGCTCATCTACCCATTTGTAGATCTCTAGGAATACTGATGGATTTTGATACTTTGGGATGTAGCCCACATACCTTCTCAAAGAAGAATGAACACAAGATGGTTTTGTATCCAAAATTCTTCGTTTGACCCTTCTGTATAGAGGTCAATTGACTCTTCATGTTAGTCAGAAGAGGTGTGCACCAGTGAAATACTGTGGTAAGACATTCCACTACTAGGCTCATAGATACCTGTGACGCCTGATGCAGGGAAGCTGACCCATTTACCCATGCAATGGTAAATAGAAAAATCCTCAGGGATAAAATTTCCACATGTTTGGTTGGAATTTGACTTCCAATATTATCTGGATTTGCAAGACAATATATATGGACATAGTCTTCCACTGAAAGACTACCTCTCGTCCTATCAGTCGAATGCACGACCTCCCCTCTTCAGGGGTGACTGGTAATAAAATATATATCTTCAACCTCAATTCCTAGAGGTGTCTGGTCTATCATGAAAGCGTCATCCTCTTCACTCCAGTAGTGGATCAAAATTTCTACCAAGCGCGTATTGGCTTTCATATTTTGCATTTTGAAGAACTTAAGTAAGACATAGCCTCTCAGAGCATCCAGTTGATTTTGGTCATTCATTACCTCATTATCAATAGTGGTATACTCTCTTTCCCTCCAAGTTTTAGTCATCCTGCAAAAAATTAAAGTTTCAATCATTATTTTATGTGTTAAAACTTTAACTCACGTACACGCAAGTTCCCTTTACACTGTTAGGATATTTCGACACATAGGAATAGTTAAGTATAACTTGGTCTAGTATAGAGTTAGGTAAAGTGTGTTTCTTTACTATGTACATTTGTAACTTACAATCCGACGGTCACGATATGTAGTGATCCGATGGTTCATTCTCTCCTCGGTATTACCAACACTTGATCTGTGGCTTAACACCTGATTGGTCCATGATTTCTATTTAAAGCGCATGGAGGGTCATTTGTAGGTTAACCATTCATGAGAGAAGCTTATGTAAATTTTCATTTCTTTTATTAATAAATTGCCTGAAGTGGCCACGTTGGCTCAGGTCGTGGACTGTTTCCCTCTTTGAGGGTTTTAACCACGTCAAAAATATTGGTGTATTGATCTATGATCTGTTTGTGAGCGGTGTCCTTTGGTGTTCTGTGTAAGGAACTTACCCTGTAAATTCCTACATGGTATCAGAGCTATTTGAGGGCTGCGTTCGTTGGTGATCCAAATCTGAAGCTGGTACAACTGCATCTAACTGCCATCTCCTAGATCTGCTGTTTCTGACTGCTTTCGGGCTGAGAGGAATGCTCTGTTATATTAGGAGCATCTGTTTCAGTGAGGAACCCCTTTTGTTTCACGCGAAAAGGTTTCCGGTAGCCCTAGCTGCGTCATTTTTAAGATCTAAAGGTATACAGTGTTTATTTTTAGTTTACAGTTATTTTCTCTCTGTTTATTTCGGTTTCAGTTTATTTAGCTCTTTTTATTATCGGATCTATACCTTTCATTTCTGCGTATGCTCTTTGCCCTACGAATCTGTGCGATCTGGGAAATCAGAAACAGAAAGGAAGGATTTTTCTCATGCGTATGCTCTTTTCCGATGCGCCTTAGTGTGATCTCGAAAAATCAAAAACATTGAGGAAATATTTAGTTTTCGGGTAAAGCTAACTTTAAGCCGTAAGGCTTTTTTTTTTGTATGTCCGTGTTGGGTTTTGTGTTTTTGTTTTGTAGGGAGAAAAAGAGCTTTCTCAAGCAAGCACACAATCCAAAGCATCAGTGACCAAAAGAAAACAAAGCCCGCCCCCCCCTCTCTCTCTCTCTCAAACTTTTGGTTTAGCTCACTTGGTTGAAAGCTAATTTATGAGAGTAGAGGTCTTGGGTTCAAATCTCCTTTTTGTTGGAAAAGGGGCGTTTTTTTCATTTCCACACATTCCCGCACTTCGTCGGCACCTTCATCAACTTTTTTTCAAAAAGCCATAACTTCTTCATCTGGAAGCCGTTTTCAGAGCCGTTTTTTTTAACCAGCCTAATTTTTCGAGATCGTTCCATTGGAACACTTAGTTTCAGCATATATAGCTTCAGTTTCTGTTAAAATGGAAAGTCCATGCCAAGTTATTCTTGACAGCACCAACTACTTCCAATGGTGGTCCTACATTGTGGATTTACTTAGAAGTAAGGTCTTTACCGAATAGCCTCAGGCCAAGAAACCAAGCTGAAAGATGAAGAGAAAGCAGCCAAATGGGAAAATAGGCAAGATCAAGCACGTGGGTTGATAGGGATGTCTATCTCTCCCGATCTTAGATTCCATATTGCTGAACTTGATACTCCTGATAAAGCAATGGAGCAGCTTACTAAATTTTTTGGAATAAAAAATGAACTTAGAGCCCATCAGCTTGAAAATGAGTTGCTTACATTAAACCCCAATGATTTTTCTTGCATTGAAGATTTCTTGTCCAAGTTCAAGACCATTAGACTTCTTTTGGAAGGTGTTAAAGTTAAGAAAGCAGACAGTGCCCTTATCTATTGCATTCTTTCTAAGTTGGGACCAACCTACTCTGTGTTTGTTTCCACCTTCCATTCTACAACAGAAGCCTTCATTTCTCAAGGACATGACTACAAGCCCCCTTCCTTTGATGCTTTTTGTGATTCTTTAATAAGAGAACAAGAAAAACTCTTACACCTTGGTCTTCTTAATCTTGGAAACTCTTCTAAGAAAGTGTTAACCGCCCAACAACAACCAAACTCAAAGAATCCTAAGAAGTCATATCCTAAAAAGAATGGTCCTAAACCAAACAAGGGTCCTAAGCAATTTCAGCCTCAAAATGAAAAGTCATTTCACCAGAATGATAAGGCAAATAAAAACAAAGGCAAGAAGACTGATAGACATACCAACTTTTGTAATCAAAATGGCCACCTAGAATCTAACTGCTTTAAGAAGATGGAAGCCTTGGAAGTAGCAATGAAGAAGCATAACATCAATTTGGAGCACTCTTCAAATTCATCTTCAGGAATGGCACTTTCTGCATGTGGTTGTCAAGCATCTCGGTCTGGCTATGCATTAAATGTCTCTTCTTCCTCTCATTCTCATGAATGGCTCATTGATTCTGGAGCTTCTTATCACATGGCAAAAAATAAAGCCATGTTTTCTTCTTTAAATGATTGTAACCACAAAAATATATATGTTGGTGATAATAGATCTCTTAGTGTTGTAGGGACTAGAACTGTTCATATAGACAATGGTCAATTTAATGATGTATTATCTGTTCGAACCTTATCCTCCAACCTTCTATCTGTATATCAGATAACTCATTCAGGTGAAGGTAAAATCGTTGAATTTTCACCTCACGATGTTGTAATTATGGACCTAAAGGATCCTAGACAGATTTTAGCCACTGGCATTGCTGATGATTCCACAAGGTTGTATAAGTTTCACAACTTTGGGTCATCAAATATTCCCTTAGTATTTGTTGCTCATAATGATGAAGTGAGCAAACTTTGGCATGCGCGATTTGGTCACTTAAACTATCGCTCTCTTCAAAACCTATGTAAAGAAAATATGGTGACAGGTCTTCCCATCGTATCTTGCAGAGATGCTGTTTGTTCCGGATGTGTACTTAGAAAACATCATCAGGACAATTTTGAAAAACGTGCCTCTTGGCACGCCTTGGCCCCTCTACAGCTTGTGCATAGTGATTTATGTGGTCCACTTCCAGTTGTTTCCTTCTCTGGCTACAAATATTTTTTAACTTTCATTGATGATTTCTCCAGACGCACTTGGGTATATTTCTTAAAACTCAAGAGTGAAGTATTTAACAAATTCTTGGCCTTTAAGACCTTTGTTGAAAAACAATCTGGACATCAAATTCTTAAGCGAAGATTAGATAATGGCGGAGAATATGTTAAAAACGACTTCATCAACTTTTGCAGTGAGCATGGAATCCAAATGCAACATATTGTTCCATATACTCCACAACAAAATTGTGTAGCTGAAAGGAAGAATCGCACCTTAAAGGAAATGGCTAATTGTATGCTTCAATCTAAAGAAATTAGTCTTAACTATTGGGCAGAAGCAATTAACTATGCAAATTACATACTAAATCACACTCCTACTAAAGCTTTAAAGAACATCACTCCAGAAGAAACCTGGAGCTCTATTAAACCAGATGTGAGTCACTTTCATGTTTTTGGAAGTGAAGCATGGGCCCATATTCCAGATGAAAGATGTAAAGCTTTAGAACCAAAGAGTGAAACATGTATCTTTGTTGGATATTATGAAGATGTCAAAGAATATAGAATTATTCCATTTAAGTCCAAAAATGTTATAATTAGAAGATATATAAAGTTTGATGAAAATAAATCGGCCTATGAGCCTAGTTCGGTGCATGTGCCACCTCTCTATATCTCTTGTACCTTTGAACATATTTCTTCTTCAGATGATGAAAGTGAGGATGAAAATCCTCCCCCACCTTCTTAGGATCATCCTTCATCTCCTTCAGCTCCTTCAGCTCCTTCACTTCCGAAATGGGTCCAAGCTGCTCGAGATGCAGCAGGTGATCTTGCCGGTGATCCTACAGATCAACGTCGTACCCGTTCTCAGTTTGAAAGAGCCTCTTCTTTACTGGCTCAAGTGTCAGCAAATTATTATCCTGACACCTTTACAGAAGCTTCAGGCCATCCAGATTGGGACGCAGCTATGAATGAAGAATATCGTTCATTATTGGAAAATGATACATGGGATCTTGTTCCTCTACCAAAGGGATGCAAACTTGTTAGATGCAAATGGGTTTACAGAACCAAGTA
>APFE031524272.1:123186-139698 GCA_000404065.3 Pinus taeda
GCTTATGTAAATTTTCATTCTTTTATTAATAAATTTCCTGAAGTGGCTGCGTTGGCTCAGGCCGTGGACTGTTTCCCTATTTGAGGGTTTTAACCACGTCAAAAATATTGGTGTATTGATCTGTGATCTGTTTGTGAGCAATGTCCTTTGGTGCTCTGTCTGAGGAACTTACCTTGTAAATTCCTACATACACACAGTTGAATTTTTTAGCTTAGTTTCCCACAGTCAAAACTTTGAAAAAACTTCTAAAAACTATCATAAAACATTACAAGTCGGATTTGAGGATTACCTAGAGATTTTGGGGTGATTTGAATGGTCTAATTGTTTAGAGGAAAGCTTGCTTCATTTTTCTCCACGGCTCTTTGCTACAAACAGAAATGAAAAAACTGTGAGTCCAAAAGTCATTATATAACTTTGAAATTGCAATTTTTATTTTTTTATTTTATTTTTTTTATTTTTTTTATTTGTCTCATGGATTTTTTGACCTGTGGGCTTGGATTGTTAAGAGTGGGTTATTTTTACAGGAAATTTTGGTGACTTCTTCAAGATGTTGTTTTGGTCCCATGACCGTTGAACCTTCATGGCAGGTATCGTTCTCTCACTAGCATTTAGGTTAGGGAAAACCATTTTTTGCTACATCTTGCATACTAGCCTCCATTTAAGGATACATTAACCGTAGGGTCAACCCCATCGTATCTTGGTTAGAAAACCATTTCCACTCACCGATTTTTTAAATGATGATGCGATGGTAGAGCCATCATTTACATGGGCATCTTAGTTAGAACCTCGCTGACATTGGTTGCCCATGCTGCTATACTTATTATGCTCGGGAGTCTTCTTTAGTCCAACCATGACTTATGCATTAAAGACACATTCTCCTTTCTTCCATGCTAATTTCTGACTTTATACCCTAGAGGCTCCTTTGTGTTGAGTCGTACTGTTGCATTGCATTTTGACTATTTGCACCTTTTGGCCTAGAGCCGAATTCACTTGGACTCGTGTTTAAGCCACTTATTTGATGATGTCTTCTGCAAAGTCAACCATGCAATCACTTAGCTTCTGCAACTTGACGTATCCCTTTATCTGTGGAAAGAACATCCCTTTGAGTGTCCTTAACCAGTTTCGCCTCCTTGCATTGAGCACAGGAATGTTCCCCTCCTAGAAACTAGATCATCTATTTCTCTAACACTCTTTCTTTCCACTATAATATAGCATTCTTTTATTCTTTTTTCAGCTTAAAGAAAAAGACAAAAAAATTATATATTCCAAAAAGAGTGAGAATGGGACGACATTTCCATATTTTGTTGGAAGCGAGAGTTAGTCATGTCGCCCTTGAACAAAGCACTCAAAAGAAAGTCTCTTCTCCATTTGGGTGGGATTTAGTTTGACTTAGGTGCACCTTAACCTTGTTATTGAGTCAATACTCCTCTGATTGGTTATCTCTTCCAATCATATGGAGAGTTTGCTTATGCCTCTTGCATGAAAAATTTATACAGAGTTATCATATGCTATCATATAGTCATCATTGAGTCGTGCTTTTGTTCAAGGGAAGTAAACCTGAGTCAGCCTCTCTGCGGTGTCCCTTGACTTATTTTTTAGTCGGACATCCCTGGTTTTCAGTATCATGCTTGTCATCACATCAGTTATATTGGTCCTTTTCTCATGCGGGTTTAAGAAGGTCTCCATTGACTTCTTGTTGGCGGGTGTTGTCCTTATCGACTACGATATATTGTTCTAATGACAGACCTAGAGCCGCACCCTAGCCCTATTTTCATTATTGATAGGTCATCTTGTGCTCAGCATCGATCAGTATCATGGGTCTTTGACTGAGTGGTTTCCCTTGTGTTCGACAACATCTTTCATTATCACACATTGGGATTTGTGCAGTGCCTTGGTTTCCATTTGTAGGAAGGAAAACTTATTTCCCATAGACCAAATTAAAAGGAGAAGTGCATATTAAGGCCTTTTGTGTGATCTGATATGCCCATAGAGCAAATGTTAAATATTTATGCCAGTTTCTTTGACTCTAATCAATAGTTCGTTTGATGATCCTTATGAGATTTTTATTAGTTCATTCAGCTAAACCATTTCCCTAAGGATAATAGTTAGAAGAATATTTAAGTTTAAAACCTCTTTTGAGAGAGAATTTTGTCATATAATTGCCTCTAAAATAGGAGGCATTGTCAAACATGAGGGAAGTTGGTAGGCCAAATCTAGTAATAATAAACTAATCAATAAATTCGATAATGTTTTCATAATTGGCCACGTTTAGTGGAATTGCTTCCATCCACTTAGTGAAGTAATTGTTCATTGTAAGGATGTATTTATGTTGCTTTGAAGAGTGAAGAACAATCTCACCTATTATGTCCAAACCCCATTGCTCAAATGGTTGTTCAATGTTGACCAGTTGTAATGGAAATTCAAGTTTTCTTTGCCTTCCAGCCACTGTTTGACAAGTTTTGCACCTCCTTACATATTCGTGTGCATCTTTGAATAAGTTTGGCCAATAATACCCAACATGTAGGATTTTATGCGATGTTGTGTCTCCTCCAAAATTTCCACCAGCTAGTCCATCATGGAGTTCCTATAGAACCTTTTTAGCCTCAGATTTTTTAAGGCACCTAAGTAAAACATAACCATAATTCTTCCTGAACAAAACATCATTGATGATTTCATACTGCTTAGATTTTAATCTCAAAGCCCTTTTTATCTTGTAACTGAGCTGCATGGGAGCATATCCATTTTTCAAATAAAATATTATATCATCATATTTAGATTTAGTATCATTGAGGCTTACCTCAAATATTTGTATATCATCACCTGAATATTATGGTGCTGGTAAGTTGGATGCTCCTACTAATGTTTGGCAAAAACCTTGACCTCTAACAATTTTAGCTAGTCTAATTTCAATGTCATATTCTTGCAGTGTTGTCACCCAATTTTCTCTTTTCTCACCTAATTCTCTTTACATTAGTAAATTTCCCACAGATGAGAATGGAACTATTACTTTAGTGTGAGTTTTAAGAAGAAAATGTTTGAAATGTTTTATTGATTTGAAAACAACAAAAGCCTATTTTTCAACATCTGAGTAATTCAATTCAACACCTTGCAAATTGGAGCTAAAGAAAGAAATAAGTGCTTCAATTTTCTCATCATTGACTTGTGTCAGAATAGTTGCACATGATGTTTCAGAAGCAAAAGTATATAAAATAAAATGATTAGAAAAATTCGGATTGGCTAAAGAGGGAGAATTTATAATTGCTTGTTTGATAAGATTGAAAGCTTCTTTGTCAGTATGTCCCCATTTAAAAACAGATTTTTTCTTGATCATAGATTGGAGGGGTAAAACAATTCGGTTAAAGTCAGGGACAAATCTTTTAACAAAATTTATCTGACCTAGGAAATATTGCATGGATATATTGTTGTCAGGCCAAGGGATTTTAGAAATTTCTCTTATCCTATCAGGATCTATGTGAATGCCATCTCTAGATACAATACATCCAAGAAGTTTACCTTCGCTTAAAGAAAAGAAAGATTTCTTTGGATTTAGAGAAATTCCATATCTTTTACAACGTTCAAAGATTTCTCTTAACTCCTTTAAATGATTATTGTGCTTCTTTGAATATACAGTTATATCATCTAAATAAATGGCCACTATTTTATTAACCAAACCTTTGAAACCTATATCCATGGCTCTCTGAAATGTTGCACCAACATTGATTAATCCAAATGGCATCTTTTAAGTGTATGTTCTCCATTTGGTTCTAAATGTGGTCTTGAGTCAATCATCTGGATGTAAAATAGTTTGATTGTAACTTGAAAATCCCTCCAGAAAAGACAATAACTCTGAGCCTGCAACTAACTGCAGTATCTGTTCCATAGGAGACAGTGGAAAGTTGTCCTTCTGACAAGATTTATTGAGATTGCGAAAGTCTATACAAATTCAAATATCACCATTATTTTTCCTGACTGGAACTAGGTTAGAAACCCACCTTGAATGTCTGATAGGAAAAATTATTTTGGCTTTGAGAAGTTTATTTAATTCATATTTGATTTGATTTTCTAAATTTGGATGAACCTTTCTCAACTTGCATTGTGCAGGATTTTCATCAGATATCATAGGAATGGTATGTTGAATAATGGAAGTATCATAAGTCTTAAGATCATCATAATTCCAAGAAAAAACATTTTTATATCTTCTCAACAAATGAATGAAGGATAATCTTTCATCGGGTGTAAGACCAAGACCTAGATTAATGTTTTGTGGTTTAAGGTCAGTTCCAAGATTTACTAATTCAAACCTTAATGTCGAACTTTGAAGTTTTGAGTTAATTGGTTTCTTGAACCTATCTTTAAGATCATACAGATATTCCAACTTAACTACAGATTCAGGTATGGGATTTATACTTGTCTTTTGTTTGAGTTGGCTGTCATGTTGGTCTTCATATATTATTTGGTCATCATATGAGCCTTCAGATGTTAGAAAATTATGGTATCTGTATCATCATTAAAAAATCACCAATTGGTGATATTATCGGTAATAGAAGATATAAAAATTAATTCTATAGAAAGTTGGTCAGGACTATAATCTCCTGGTGGGATGAGCTTGGATGCAATGCTAGCTAAGAGATCAGCACTTGCATTCTAAAGTCTTGGAATTGGAGAAATGTTAAATGCTAGGAAATGTGAGGTGAGGTCCTGTACTAATTATTGACAATGCTTCAAATGTCCAGAAAGACAGTGTATAGTATTCCTTACCTGTTTGATTACAATTTACAAATCTCCACAGACTTGAAGGTATTTGATATCAAGGCCTATCGCCTTATGCAATCCTTGAATTAATGCCTCATACTCAGTAGTGTTATTGGTGCATTTAAATTCAAGTCTGCATGCCAACATATTTTTCTCTCCTTCAAGGCTAACTAATATGCAACCTGCCCCAGCTCCATCATTAGATTTAGATCCATCAAAAAATAAATTCCAAAATAAAGAATTAACTACAGGTTTATGTACAAAATTGATACATTTAGAATAATATGTTTGCGAATAATTTTCAATCAATGATGTAACTAAATTTTCCAAAAAGGGTGAAGTGTGTGGATTAAAATTGCCCAAAAATGATTCAACTAAATAATTTCCAATGATATTAGTATTGTATGCAATGGGCTCATTTTATCCTTCCAGTTCAGTCATGATATGATTTAATTTTTTCTCACGGTCAACCCTTATTTGATTTGGCTTACCATTGTAAGGAAGCCACATATGAGACCAGTCTGTTCCAAAATAACCATGAAGCTTTTCAGACCAGTCTCTATTGAGGATCAAGCTGTAGAATTAGGAATATCAGTGACAAGAACGTCAAGCACTTGACATACTTTCATGTTTGATGAGAGTCTGATGGTAACCGCATCAATTTCTCCTATGACTTTGACTTGTATTCGATCTAACTGTACAATACGAACAAGAGATTTCTAGGGAATGACATTCAATTTTGCGCAAACAGTTTTTGGAAAAATGGTGGATGAGGCTCCAGAATCAACTGAACAATTGTGAAAATTCTTATTATAGACTTCAATAGTCAAAATAAAAGGAGAAGTATGGGATTTAGATCTACCACCAATTAAAGTAACATCAGTTGAACTCATTTTATCTGTTGAAGTAATAGGGGACTTGCCCATCTCTTGAGCAGCCTAGGAAATTACGGCAATAGGAAGAGGAGAAGTGGGGACTGCTTTTAATTATTTGAGAAATAGCTTCTGCTGATGTTTTAGCTTGCTAAGCTCATAAAATGTGATATTAGTTATGGTCTTCCTCATGTCTTCGATGATGTTGTATTCCATATCATCAGAAACTAACAAGGTTTTGGATGGAGGTGAAGAATTGGATTGAGGAGGAGATGTATGAGTAGACTTAGGAGAATATTTCTTACCTATTACTTTTTCTTTGATAGCAGAAGTTGATGATTTATGTTTTTGACTTGTCTATGGCGAGTCCATAGTGCTCTTTCTTCTGGTAGCGATAGGTAAAGCTTCTTGTTCTTCATCGTTGTTTGAAAAGGGAAGAATGAAAACCCACATTCCATGTACTTCAACTATCTCTTCGTCATCTGTTTGTTGTTCAACTATTGATACTTCTTCTTCATCCAAATATGATTCAACATTTGATATTGTGTTTGGAGGTTTAGGATCAGAGACATGATTTCTTTTAAAAGGTCTAAAAGATTTTCTAGAAGAAGTTTAAGCTACTTGTTTTTTAATCTCAAATATTTCATTGGACATAGTTTTGAGTACTTTTTGTAGACCTTCAAGATCGAAAGGATCTTTAGGTGTTTTCTTCTTGGATTCATACTTGAAGGTGAACTTTTTGGATTTTCTTTCTTCTGATGCATTTTTCTTTTCTAAAGCTAAAATTCCTTGCTCTACAACTATAGTTTCTTTCATGTTTTCAGCCAAGGTTGGTTTGGCAGATGTATCAACAAAAATAGCTGCATTTGAGGGAAGAGAAGAAATGTACCATTCATTTTGAACTTCATTGCTTAGCCTGGATGCCACAGGAATTTTGTTTAATAATTTGTTAAAATGAGAATTGAAGTCCTTAATTGGATCTCTAGATTCAACTTTCAAGTTGGAGAGATCATTAAGAAGAGTAGTTGTTGAGCGGTCATCTCCAAACTTGGTTAGGAATTGGTCCTAAAATGCATTCCAGCTATCAATGGAACTAGATGGTAATGAAAAGTACCAAGATGTTGCTGATCCTTGTAAAGTATAAGGGAATAATCATACAACTGTTTCTTCTTCTACGACTTCATTTATATTTATGGACAGTATGAAGTTGTCTATATGTTCTTCGGCAGGAAGACCATCATTAGGATTAGATTTTAGCAACCATTTCAAGGGATGAGTAGGTAATGAATGCAATGGTCCTTCTATTTGAACAACTCCTAGATTTTTCCATGGTCTTTGAGCCATTATGGGTATCTGTGTAGAAGAAGATGCACCAATAGTTGAAGGTGATTGGGTAGAGGAAGATTGTGCTCCTGTACTAGTGTAAATCACTATCTAGGATGGTGAGGTGGATGATTGAGTTTGTGAAGAAGATGATGAAATGAATGAGGGAGTTTGTGGTGATGATGAAATAATCTCACTAAGAATTTCAAACTCTGATTTCTTAGTTTTCCTTCAAGGAGGAGGTAGAGGAAATTCAAATGGAGAAATCCTAATTTTTTCACTCTGCGATCTGGTTAATCTTCGATAGGAAGGAAAATGTGAAGAAACGTTGGATTGAGATAATTCAGATTCTTCTTGAGATAGAGAAATCCCTTGTAATTTATGAATCAAAGATTGTACTTCAGGAGTTTCTGCATAGGAAGGTTGATTTGATTTCTTAGGGGAAACACTAGTGGATTGTAAAGATTTTTTCACAACTTCACGTTTAGGATTTGGAGATCTAGAATATGACCGAGAAGTTGGAGGTGATGGTGAGGGAGTTTTACTCTTAGAATGGATTTCTGATTTAGATTTACTTTTCATTCACAGCAGTGGCCCTCCTTCTAGCGCCAAAATGTTGAAGCCTTGAAATTTGCTGCGAAAACATGGGGGATAACCACCCGATCCAGACCTTAAAGCAACTCCTTTTCTGTTTGGTGTAGTGGCTCTAACTAGGGATAATGGGATCAGTTTCCCAGCAGGGATTGATTTGATAATGATTTTGGGGTGATATAAGATATAACGAAAAATGATTTGACTAAAAATGATCTAATCTAAACAATAAACAAATGCATCTATCTTATTCTAACATCATCTTACTATAAATATAACCATGAATAATCTAATATATGCAATCTATAGAGATGTCTCAAAGAAACTAGTAATGAAGATTATTCAACTACTAAAAGAAATGAAATCGTGAATGATAATTGTTTTGGCTAAATAGTTAGACAAAAAAATTCAGAAAAATTTATCACATATAGTAATTGTTCATGTATTCAATAAAGAGTTGGAGCTGAAACATCATACAAAAATGCAATAATGTAAAACTATAACTCATATTTTCGTACATAGGACAATTAAAGAAATACTACTACTAATTTATGAACAGAACATGATCATAAGATAAAAGTACCATATATGAAGAGTCACACTCATGAAATTAGTAGTATTGATCCACTTTCTTCCAATCAAATATACCCTAAGATTACAGAAGTGTAATTTCAGTAGAGTATGCTTCAATATTCAAGAAAAAATAGATCATGTTCTAATTATTTCATCAAAACCGTCACAAAAATACAGAAGTGCAATGTCTTGCAAAGTGTTTTTGATAAAATATTGGACCCTTCTCAAAATGCATGAGAGAGGTTTAAATACTATAATACATGTTTCAAAAATAGATTATTACAAAAAAATCTAAGGAGGTTTCAAACAACCTTCCTCATAGTAAGCAAAAATAAAAACTAAAAATAGAAATTAAATTGATGAAAAGCTTCTTTCATCTTGAATTATCTCAGTTGGCCACTTGATCCTTGATATTGTAGATATCGATAATTGGTTTCACCTGGGGTGGCTGGCCAATTATAGATTTTAACTGTCCTGCAAATATGGCATCTGAGAGAGTTGGCACCATTTTTTGTGCAAAGCTAGTTAAGCATCGTAGAGTCATCCACTGACTATGTTGTTTTACCAAATACTACCAGTATGTCTCCTAATCAAGTTGGGACAGCTCTTTGATTGCTTCCTCTTTGGTTTGAGTTGTTTCCTTCCACTGTTGTTCTAGCTGTCTGATGTCTGGGAGAGCTCCTGGTATGCATTTTTTAACAACGTTGGTATTGTGAAGAATTTCATTCGTGACCTCAATTATGCTATTTGTTGTACCTTTTGTCATTGACGTTGCCCTTTCCACCTGCTTTAACTATGCATCCCGATCTGCAAATAGAATGTGTTTATGGGATTCTTCTACCTTTGGTAGATCATCCTTTCTTCCCTCATCAAATTTTTTCCAAGTGATAAATTCAAAAATATTTTTATGGATTTATTCATATTCAAATCTTATATCAATCACTTGGCTAGTTAATCTATTACTTGTTTCATATTAAGGATTGCTCTGTGATATTTTCCGATAAAAAATCTTTTGTTGTTGCGTCAATAGGGAATTTAGCTTGATGGCATCTTTAATGAACTCATCTGTCTAAGGGTTATCTTTGAATTTGTCTACCATGGCCTGCATTTGGAAAATCTACGAGTCTTTCTCTATTATGCTTTCCTGGCATTATAACCTCATTTGTTCAAACTCCCTTTGAAGTTGTGCTACCTGTTGTTCTGCTTGTCGATGAGTACTCTGTTTCTCTTGTTCCAATTTTTGTTCCAACAGTTGTATTCTCTAATCTTTTTCTTTAATCAGCAGTTGGACTTCTTTTGCTTTATCAATGGTTGCAGTGGCATAAGTGCTTGCAAACTGTGACAACTTCGTAAGGTTCTCAGATGGGTCAATAGGAGAGTCTTTCCACAAAACTTCCATTGATTCGTTCTCAAGAGTTGCAACAGTCGTTGTGTCTAAATTCCTCTTCTTTCTTTGTATTTTTACCACATCCTTATGTGTAGGGTTGTAAAATATGTCGAGAGGAGGTATTTCTTCAATTTTTAAGACAATTTCAGAAGTGGAGAAAGCAGGATGACCTCAATATATTGAGTTTTTGTGGCCCTTTGCTCTATTGTATTTGGATTTGTTACCTGTTGAGTTTGTTTTGAGGTTTGGAATCCAGATGTCTCCTCAAGACTTGTGCTTGTTTGAATATTTTGATTGAATTTCTCCCATTCCTCGTCTAGGTAAACAACTGGAATCTTTCATGTTTGAGCTGTTGTGCAGTCAACCTCTGTATGTTTCTTAGCCAAGGCCTGCTCGACTATTTCCTCATTATTTCCTTCTACTTTTTTCTTAGGACCTTTATTGGGACTTTCTTCTCCATTATGAGATTGTTGCTCTGAATGTTCTGACCTCTGAGATGAATTTTCTTAATTTTCTTCATTAGAATTCTCCTTAGAACTTCCCTCCAGGCTCAGGCTAGGATTATATTCTCTTATTTTGTCAATTTGTAACAGGTCCAATGGGACCTTCAACAATATTTTATTTCCGTATACATGAAAAGCATTGATATCATCTGGGCTTAATTGTAGTGATGCTAAATGCAAGACCTGTGAAAATGATTCAACTGCCTGGAAGAGGTCATCAAATGGATATTCTTCATGAGTAAACTATTTGACTTGAACCATGGTGGTGAAGTCTTTAGCAATTTGATTTGGGTCATACTGTTGACCTAGAATCATGGCCAATTTTAGAGATGTAATATTCTCTATTTCTTTTATTGTGTGGCCATAATCATGTAGTGCGAAAGCACCACACTACAGTAGAAAGGTTGGCCAAATAAGAATTTTCATTTCCTTTAGGACTTTGGTTAAACCATCCCCTGTTGTATAGTAAGTTATCTCTCTTGGCAGTGGTTTGTCTAGAACATAATATGGGAGTACATGTGGAGTTGAAATGCTCCCAAAAAATCTGATATAAGTAAGTGTTTCTTCACCAAACCATCTTGCGAATGTCAAGATGCCTATCTTTGCCTCTTGAGAAAGCCTGGAGGTCATTTTATCAAAAATGGTTTTATAAATGGGTAACATAATACCATGTAAAATTCTGTAAAAATGGGAACTGAATTGGGATTCCCACAAGATTTTATGATACACATGGATGGGGAGAGGGTTCTGTGTAGTCCACTTCCAACCCATATTTGGAAATCAAGAGCAAAAATAAATGGTGTCCATTACACAAGTGCTCATATAAAAAGGGGGAATAGTTCTTGAGGATATATTTCTCTTTTTGCCTATATTACCTAATAGCCATAGCTAAATTATCTGGTAAAATATGACTCCAATTCATAATCATTGCGTTCACTACTGCATCAATCCATGGAACCCACTCTATAGATTTGGTACTATCAGCCTTCCCAAAATATCTACACATCTGTGAAATCATGTGGAGCCGAGAGGGATGAAATTGGGTACATACTAGATTTATCCCATTTGAATTTGTCGGAGCCTAACCTCCAATTCTATTTAACATCCATTGGGTCCTCGTTATCTTTGGAAAATGTTCAAGAAAATATTTGTCATAGAGCTTTTGTGGCTCTGGTAGATGGTACATCTGGCGCAAGTTGTCTAGTGTGAAAGATCCCATAACATCATGTCTTGAATTTTTGAAAGTCCTATATGAAATATTCAAATTATCAATTACCCATTTTACAATATCTATGTATGGTAATATCTTAGGCCTTGCATCTATTTTGTGTAGAAACGAACATGCTGCCTCAAAGTAGGAAGCCTCAGATGATACCATGGCATCAGTTGTCGCCTTAGTTTCCAGTGGTCTCAGTTTTTCTCCCTCCAGTAAGATATACATGGCTTCCCATGATGCGGTTCCTCCAACTTTTTTGCAAGTAGTATTAGAGAAGAGTGGGGTCATGTTCAATTTCTCATATGTAGTACCTTTTCCTTTCTTCGCCATCTTTTCTATCATTGTTTCCTTCGGAGGTTCCCTGAAATTGAGCAATGGAGATTATCGGATAAAGACATAGAGCGGAAATGATATTGAAAATGCAATGATATAGTTAAAAATATGACATGAAAGAAGCTTTTATTTTAAAATATAGATGGAAGATATCAAATCTCGTTGATTTGTTTTCAATGTAAATGCCATTAAAAATAATTAATTACGCACTAAGTTATTTTCATTATTTCATTTATGATTCATTAAAACCATCGCATCACAAATTTGTAAGTGGTACTTCAAGTTGATGTGTTAAAGCGTGTGATGTTGATTATGCGATTATGATTAATGATAATTGTCGCAATATCGGTTATGTATCATTTCGAGGTTATTTAGTTTTGCAATATGCGATGTGAGCGGCATACCTTTTATCCTTTTGAGTGCATTTCGTTTGAATGAATATTATTGCATAAAATTAGATGTTTACTATGCACCAGACCTGATCTAAGTTATAATAAGTTTTTCATGATTCCATCGGCTCTAGATCACATCGCATTTCACAACTTTTCATGGTTCACAAGTTTTGCCTTCGTGTCAAAGTTACGTTGTGATGAGTGTTTCACTTGTCATGTCGCGGTATCGCATCACATATTATTAAAGTTTGCTTGTTTTTGCGCCTTTATAAAATGTCGTTATGTGATTCAATAAGTACTTTATTTCGTGAGAAATGCTTCAAGCCTTAGATTTAATGAAAATTTTAAGGATACCATAATTCTATTATGGTGACTCTTTTTATCGCAATTCGCAGATTTCGATTGTCGATTAACCTTTGTTATGAAAGGTCCAATGATTTGTGATAAAGCGAGAATTCCTAGTCACAAAAGGATTTTGGCTTGATATCTTAAGTTTATTCAAAATTTTATTTCTAATAATTCAAAAAGGAAGCTCTTATGTGGTAAGTTTTTTTAAAATATTATAAAGGGTGCCCATTTATCAATAGAATATTAACTATTAAATCAATAAATGGGGGGTTTGTTAAACAATACAATACCTCCATGGCATCCAAGTACACTAATTTGGAACTAGTTTGTGTTCTTTCTTGACCAGGAGAAACATATTGTGTATTTGGATAGGGCCACCAATGTACTTCTACATATTTTGTCTATTTACTTCAAGATATTCCTTGATAATTATCTGTCTCAAATGTTCTAATTATTCTTCAATCTCCTACCTGGTCTGATTCCTCCATTTGGTCTCCGTGAGTAATCCAACTGATGGGATCCCATGCAACTTGCAGTATACCTGGGGGGATAATATGGGGCATAGAGGGAGGTACCCAAGGGAATAATGTAATAATGAGATAGGCCATAGTAATAAATAAGGTGGTTAACCCGTATCATGTAAGGGACCACAAGTAGTTAGCAATAATGTAATAAGCCCATGGTATTAGATAGATGGTATTGAGGAAACCATGGTAATGACCCATGGTATTGTATGTATGAGGCCTATATAGAGGCTAGAGACTCCACAAGCCATATTCTTGTTCATATGGGGGGATAATATGGGGTACAGAGGGAGGTACCCAAGGGAACAACCAATTTTTTCCAGGAAGCAAGTGAAGCATTAAATAAGTCTTCATTTACTCCAATATTACATTGTGCCACAACATAATGAGTGGATTCAGGTGCTTTACCTTTGTCTGTGTCATTAGTTTTACCTTTGGGTTGGTTTCTTTGCTACTCAATTTTGTCCCAAGGTAACTTGCATGTGGAGGCATCATGTGATCCATTTCTTTTGTAGTGCATGCATTGCAAATCTGACTTTTCTCCTTGAGAGTGTCTGCCCCCCTGCCTCTGAAATATCTTCCTCTTCCTCTTCGACCACCTCTTCCTCTGGAAGAATCTTGGGCAAGATTATTTTCTTTATGAGAAAGGCACACAACTCTTCAGAAGATTCAGGGGTTGTATTTCCAAAAGCTTTCTCTCTTTCAACAAATTTTTTCACAAGAGAGTCAAAGGAAATACCTTTGAGATTTCCATTTGCTTGCAATGACTCAAGATAATTGGAGTAAGTAGGATAAATTACCTTGAGAAAAGCGATAAGAGGAATATCCAATTCAACCTTAGTGGCTTTGATATCATGCATTATAGATTTTACTTCAGATGCAAGAGCAAGATGATCATTATTTTGTAATTCAAGAGTGAGGAGTTTAATCATGAGTTGAACAACTTCAATTGCAAAGTGTGAGTCATAGAGTTCTTTTAGCTTTTGTAAGGCTTTGAAAGCATTTGAAAATGGCGAAATATGGCAACTCACCTCTTCACTTACAGATGATGCAATTAATGCATAGGCTTTGTTGTTCTTATTTTCCCAAATGGCAAACTCCTTGTCTAAGGTAGGTTGTTTTGGCTCTTTGTCTCCATCTCCAACACACACTCCTTTCCACAACTCAATGAAAATGAGGGTGTGTTTTATCTTCCAGGACCACTCAGGATAATTCTTCTTGCTAGTGAGAACTACTCCCACAATAGATATGATTGAGTGCATTGTAAAATCTGAGTGCTGTAAAAATACTTCTGCTAGTAAGAAATGCACTTCTGGTGGTAATTTTGTAAAAAAATTACAATTCTGATATATATAAAGCAGAGGTATTATATGAGGGAGGGAGTATATGAAGGAGGTTTATATGGGGGAGGGCTTATATGAGGGAGGTGGGTTCATGCCAAACGATTATGACTGATGAGACACGTTATATATTAACAACAATAATATATGGTATGCAGAGGGTGGAATATTGAAATAACATAGTATTAAAACGCATATGACAGTGTAATACCAATGTAATACATTCAAGGAGCCCACAAAGGGTGGTTTCAAAGGGGCATTGGTATGACATTACTATATTGAAACATAGTATTATAATGAAATGCAGTGGGTATTCAAATGCATGGCAGAGGATTGGTGGTATGTGTAACATTACACCACAGTTATATTTAAAAAACACCTGTAGCATGGTAATATTCTGGACCAGTGTTTAATGTATGAAATAGATATGGAGTTCATTCAACGTATGCAACGGATCGGGAGAGCATTAACTACAACATTAAGGCATTAACCAAGAGAAACATGAATATGGAATTAACCACAACGTTCAAATGATTGTTGAGCGGTAATAAGGGGTATTAAACAACTAGCATTATATGTAATACCATGTTGACACCTAATCCTTGTGATTGGGTGAATTTATGTAAATAAATAAATTAGAAATATGAACAGTCGTCGGGAGATGAACTGAATAGTCTCTCCCTCATGTACATAATGAAGATCTACCTTGTGGAATAACATACAAATCAGTTTTTGCTTTGTGGAGTTACTGCCTGGCCTGACATGGTATCAGAGCCAGCTCCTTTTAGCTTTTATGTCCCTTGTAACTCCCAGTCTGCTCTCCATATAGCTGAGCTGCTCCTCCATATAATTAGTTGCTCCTGACATGGTAGCTACTCCACTGTCCATACTGCTCCACTATCCAGCACTGCCCATGCTATCCTAACTGTCCATAAACATTTCACAAAAAAAAAGGCGTTGTACTGACATAAAAGAAGCGCGGTCCTGCGCGTTAAAATTTTTGAAATGGCGTATTTCTCCTTGTCTCCTGTAAAGAGGGCGTTTCTGCAGCTTCCCATATCCATTTCAATCTGATTGCAAGTGCCGCCTCCATCGCATGAATTGCGTCTTCTGGTGGAGATGCGGTGTAGCAAACCTCGTGCCTCTCACATAAACCTTTGCTACGTGTAAAACTTTGTAATGGTGTGGCTGAGGTTGAGCAACCATGTCCAGCCCCATTGAGAATGCCTCTTTTTCACACCCAGTATGCTCCTACTTGGCATTTGTTTTCTATTAGTGTTCTCTAATTTATCAGTAACGTAATATTATTGCACCTTGTTCATTGTTTGTTGGATTCTTGGAGCTCGTTTTTGTCAACGTGTCAAGAATCGTCTGAAAATATGAGCACTTATCCCTTAATACTCTTTCCTACTAATCTGGTGTGACTGTTTCATTACTAGTAAAATTGCTTACTCTTCTTGACCCGATCAATTATGTCGTTCACAGTGGACATCGAAAACTGGTCTTCCTTATTATAATAGGAATGTCAGTGAAATTTTATCTTTGACCGTTTGTTTTTTAATCACTTCAAGAGTCCGTACGAGCTACGTACGCTCGAGGATTTTACCGAGAAAAAAAACTGAAATGCAAAAGCGACTTATCTCACCAGACTAATTTAAGAACTCTTAGCGGTAAAGCACCCCTGGTCATAGCTCGTGGTGGAATATCGGAGCTCTTTTCTTTTCTTGACCATACCGAAGCTACTTATTTAGCGGCAATTAATAATAACTTGTATGAAGCTGTAATGTTCTATGACTTGCAGTTATCAATGGATGGAGTAGGCATATCGCCTGACATGGTATTTTAAGTATAACCGCATGAATATGGACAAAGGGATGACTTCATATATTTCTAAGAGGGTTTGTAACTTGTGATATTGAGAGTCCAAATATGTCTGGACTACATTCTTCAGCCTTTTAGTAGATGTAGTGATTTATGCTGTTGAGGGTATTTTATACTGCCATATTCTATGCTTTAACATTGTGCAGATGCATGCAAATTGATATTTGAATTTGTTGTCCCATTATATCATAACTATATTTTTTTCATTAAGAGTAAAAATTTTGCAGTAGAAGTTTTTGCTACAGTATGCATTCAATCATATCCATGGTGGGAATAGTTCTCACTAGCAAGGAGAACTATCTTGAATGGTCCCAGATGATAAAACACACCCTCATTTTCAATGAGTTGTGGAAAGGAGTGTGTGTCAGAGACGGAGACAATGATCCAGTACAACCTACCTCAGACAAAGAGCTTGTCATTTGGGAAAACAAGAACAACAAAGCTTATGCATTAATCACAACATCTGTAAATGAAGAG
>APFE031524280.1:0-12690 GCA_000404065.3 Pinus taeda
TAAATTTTGAAGTGTAAAAAATAAGCCCTGTAAAATAAATAGGTTGATGTTGTATCAACACTTTTCAAAATCCGCATGAAAATCAGTAATATTTTAAAAAAATATTACATACGAGAATTTAAAGTACCAAAAATATGCTTAAAAAAATAAAGGTTATTCTGAATAACCACTTTTCAAAATTGGGTGTTTTTTTTGCTACATTAAAAAACTGGGTACTAGGTAATTTTCTCATTTGATAGGTAACTATGTTTTTAATGGATACAACGAAATCTAGATTTCCTTAGAATATCAAGACAAGACTACTTTCACCTACCCATGGGGTATCTATCCTTATCAAGTATTACCTTTTAGACTTTGTAATGCTCCCACTACTTTTCAGTGAGTTATGTTAGATATTGTCTCAAGCTTGATTCATGACTATATAAAAGTTTATATGGACGATTTTACAATGTAGGGTAACAATTTTGAAGAAGGCATGGAATAACTTAAAAAAATTCTCCCTTAATGTCCAGAAACAAATTTTTCTCTCAACCATGCGAACTACCATATGTTGATGATTGAAGGAATTCTACTTGGCCCTCATATCTTCCCAGTAATAATTAAGGTAAGCCCAACCAAAGTTAAGATAATTTTGAATTTCCCCATTCCTAAAACCCAAAAAGATGTTTGTAGTTTTTGGGGCATGTTGGTTATTAACATCATTTTATTGAAATGCTACTAAGAGTGTATCCCTTTTATTCACATTACTCTCTAAAGATGTATATTTTTTATTAAACTAATCAACGTCAAAATGATTTTCAATCTCTCAAGGAAATATTATGAGCAATATCTATGTTAAGAGTACTAAACTAGTTTTTGTCTTTCCACGTATCCATGGATGCTTGAGATACAACTATTGGTGCAATACTTGGATGAAAAGAGAAACAATGATCTCATGATAACTATTTTAGAAAAAATAATATTGCTCCTCTTCGAGTTAAATATACAGTAGCTAAAAATAAGTTTCTTGCCATTGTCTATGCTATTAACAAATTCCATAATTATATAACTAGCTATCATGTCTTTTGCGCATATTAACCATGGTATAATTAAGTATTTGATGAATAAACCTATCATGAATAGTAGGGTAACTAGACGATTGTTATTACTATAGGAATTTGAAATTAACATCCTTGATAAAAAAGAAAGGAGAATGTAATGGTGGACTTCTTGTCTAAGCTTACCAATATAAAAATGTTGTTCCTATGGAATATTTTTTCTCGATGAACATGTATTTGCAATATCTTTTAACACATCATGTTTTGTAAATATTGCAAATTATTTTTCTATAGGGAAGCTTCCAAAACATCTTTTTCCCAAGGAATGACAAAGAATTTTCAAACAAAGTGTGGTGTACTCATGGGTTCAAGGTCATGTCTTCCACATAATATTAGATCATGTTATCTAACATTGTGTTTGAGAAGATGAGATCTATGACATACTAAAATAATATTATGATGAATTGTGTGGAGGACATTTTGTTGATAAAAGGATTGCTAAAAAGTTTTGCATCTAGGATAGCCAAAAAATTTCTAGGATTCCCAAAAGTATGAGATAAGTTGTGATAGCTTCCAAAGATTGGGATATCTTGTACTATCATATGAGATGCATCTTTAACCTAAACTAGTGATAAGGCCTTTTAAAAAATGAACTCTTTATTTTGTGGGACCGATCAAACCTTCATCCAAAAAGAAGGAATATATCTTGATATGTATTAATTGTGTGACCAAATGGGTTCAAGCCAAGGCTCTTCTAAGAAAAACATAACAAGTTCTAGCAAATTTCTTATTTGAAGACATCTTCATCATATTTGGAGTTCCTCAAGAAATTGTTATATACTAAGAAACACAGTTCACTTCAAATCTCATTTAATCCAATACCAAATAGTACATGATCCATCATAAAAATGTCTACAACGTATTATCCACACGCTAGTAGGAAAGTTGAAGTCACCAATAGAGTTCTAAAATCCCTCTTAACTAAGACTATGTAGATTCATTGGGCTAATAGACTTCTAGAATCTCTTTGAGATTACCATGCTAGATGAAGAAACATAGTTGGTTTCACCCCTTACTAGCTTGTGTATAACATGTACTTCTTCTCATTGAATTTGAAGTTAAAACATTAAGAAATGCATTGCAAGAAGGGATGGATATTTTAAAGGTCCTTAAGATTTTATTGGAGTAGATTAATGAACTTGATGAGATTCATCCACGTGATTTGCATCTTATCTAGCAATATAGAACTACGAAGTGGAAATTTCATCAAAGATAAAATATTTCAAGTGTTGAAAATAGCAACAAGAAATGCTAAAAATAGAAGTGCTAAAAACAACACTATTGTAAATAGCAGTTCGGGTACCAGCGTTGGACATAGCAACAAGGAATGAAAAATGGAAGTGCTAAAAATAGCATAGCTATAAATAATATTTCGGGATACAATTCCAATTTTAGTTAGTCCCTAAACTAAAATTGAGAAGTAAAATTCGAATTTGATCTTAGCAACTGTTTGTAAATTAATTAATTAATTCATCTTGAGTTAATTAGTTATAGAAAATCAAACACGAAGTCTATGTGGGGACATGCAACAATTTCTCCATTGATTGAGGAATTTATCCCTTAGTTAAAGAGATAAGGATGAGTTATAATTAGTTGGCTCAGTTAACTGAGTCAAGTCCAGACAGATTAATTCAAACAATTTGTTGAATTAATTGTGAGTTTAGTTAGTTAATGCTTGCATGCATGTAACTACTGCTCTCCAAATAACTAAATATTCTCTCATAAATAACTCATGCATGTCAGTTCAGACAGAGACCCAGTTGAGATCAAAGGATGGGACAATGTACTATCAGTTGGAGGATTTTTCCTATATAAGAAACTCATCCATGCAGAAGGAATTATCTCCTTCTGGTTTGTGCAGTTATTTCAGAGGTCAGAGAAGTGTGTGAGGGATTATTACACACAGGTGGCAACTTGAGGACCCATGAGAAACTACGCAAGGAAATAGGAGGCTTGGAGGGCAGAGGAGAAGGTTGTGAGAGCCTTTGACTATCTATGAGCAGCATTGTTTGACTGCAAAGACAACATGATAGCTTGAGAGCTGATTCTTTTTGTAACTTGAACAAGATTTCCACTTGTATGATAATATAAAGATTGGGGTTTTAGGCTGAGGCTTTCCCCGGGTTATTTCTTCTATGTTATGTGCGATTGATTTCTCATTCTTGGTTATACATGTTCTCATTGATCTTGCTCAATTTTATTAAGCTTCCGCAAAGTTTTTCAAAGAAGTAGATCTTGTATTTTGCTTTAGTGTATTGCATAATCTGTTGATCTACAGTGGGAATTTCTACATGGTATCAGAGCAAAGGTGATCAAGGCGAAGAAAATATACAAGAAGGGAGAAGTTCGAAGTTTGGGGTTCTTGAATATAGAAATCGAGTTCTTATCACATCTCAATTTCACCAATGGCATTCAGTGGTTTAAGACTAGAGTATGACCTTGATGGCAGCTCAAATTATATAGCCTAGAAGAATTGCATGGAAGCAATATTAGAGGATAATGGTCTAAAGGACTTCATTGATCAAGAAGTCCCAAAGCCGACTGATGCTACTCAATTGGCAGAATGGAAGAAATGTGTGGCTAGAGCAAGGAGAATCCTTTTGGACGGAGTTCGAGACCACATAGTCTCAAGTCTCCATGGGAAGGAGACACCATTTTCGATGTGGAAAACATTGAAAGATCTATATTAGAATAGCAACGATAAGAGGAAGTTGTCGCTGAAAGACAAGCTTCAGAATATCAAGTGTGAAAAGGGCGACACGATCTCTACATATCTAAACAAGCTCACCACCTACAGGGATGAGCTTGGAAGTGTAGCGATCACGACCGCTTATGATGACATGGTGATTCTTACACTTCTCGGTCTTTCTAAGAGCCAGCATAGCTACCAAGACTCGGTTAATGGAAGAGAAAAACTGCTAGATTGGGAACGAATTTGGTCGGATTTGATGTAGGAGGAGATAAGAAGAAGCAGCAAAGATGGTTCTTCATCCAAGGAGGATGAAGAAAACTGTGGCTTAGCGAGTAAGGCAAAGAAAGGGAAGGAGAAGGATTCTCATCCAAAATCGAGTTCTTCCCACGGTGGGAAGAAGTTTGAAAAATCGAAAGTGCGATGCTTTCGTTGTCATGAGGTGGGCCATTTTGCAAATAATTGCCCATTGAAGAAATCCAAGATGGGACCCAAGGAAGGATCTAAAAGTGAGGCATTGGCCTCACAGTTCGAGTTGGATTCACCCTCTTTGTGTGCATGGTTTCATCCATGGTGGGATGTGGTTGGTTTCTTGACAGTGGAGCTTCTTTCCACATGACCGACGACAAGAGTTTGTTCAATACCTTGGAGGAGAAAGATCTCCATATACTCATAGCGATGGGAAACGATGAAAAGTATAGTGTCTCAGGTGTAGGCACGGTTGTTTTTCAGAGGGAGCATGGAGCTTGCATTACCTTGACTGATGTCAAGTATGTACGAGGATTGACAAAAAATTTGGTGTCGATCGCAATGCTGGAAGACAAAGGCTATGATGTAGTCTTCAGTAAGGGAAAGGTTTTCCTTCGACACATCACCACGAGACTGATCTAGGTGGATTTTGGTGGCCACCCACCTATCCCATTTGGACCCCCATCATTGTCTCTTTCAGCATGTTCAGTTTCCTTAATTGTAGCACAACTTACTATTTTTAGCAGTTTTTCGGGTCCTGAACTTCCGGAGCCGTTTTGAGGCCCTAAACGATTTTTGGGAAATCTGGGGGCAACATGGGTCCATGGACCAATGTTGCCCTTCCCAAAGTGGTAGTTCTCGGATAGATCTTTCTAACGAGCTATCATACGCGTCAAACGGAGATCGTATGCCAAGTTACGACCCCGGGAAATTGATGTACCAATTTACCCAAAACGGGGCCCACAATTTGGCGTTTCATCTTCTAAGGGTCGGTTTTGGAATGTGAAGGGTTTTCCATTGTTTCTCAATAATAAATAGGCCTTCGAGCCTCATTGTAACACAAGTTCGGAACAGTCGAGGCATGTAGCTGCACATCTCTTCTCAGAGATAAGCTACCATCGCCCTAGCTGGGTTATTTCCAATTCTGGTTGTAAGCATATTTCAGTATTTTCCATTAATGAAATGAAGTATTATTTCCGCTGCACCTCTTTATTTATGGTTATCGCATCTCTGTATTTATGGTTATCTCTGTAATCTATTGCGTTCCTGTTTAAATCCAGATCAGTTTTGGTCCATGGTATTGAGAAAAACCTACAAACGCTAAAAGGAGGATAAGATCATTAGGCCAGGGGGTGCAAGGATTGAATATCTGACGAAGTATGAGATTCAGTATGCAGGTTATGGGTTTGTCATGCTTTGTTTGATCTGAACTAAGGATGCACCTATGTGGATGATGCTGGATGACAGATCAGGATATTAAGGCTAGCAATGTATCAACATTATGTGGTTTGATCATGGATAGACTAGATCTTAATTAGTGACACATATTTTATTCTATAAATCTTATGATCTAGGTATGAATGATGTCTGGAATAGCTAAAAAATTATGAGTATATATTTGGAGATCTGTATGCATGTTCACTTTGGAAAAAGTGTGTATACACGCTGGTTTGGTTCATCAGAGTAGTGTATACATTATGAGATTTTATATTTGAGGTTGTTGTTGGTTCTAATGGTTGTTGCAAAGTTCTGGGTTTTACTTTGTGTTCTGGTGACTGTGTTTTGATGGCAGGTTTTAGTGATTCAGTTGTTGGGTGATTCAGAGATCAATGATGCAGGTGTAGTTGATGGTTTCATTCCAGTGGTGATTGATTTTTTGCTTCAATGTTGTTGATGGGTACAGTATAAAAATTGGATGAAACGTGGCCTTCATATTATGGTGTTGTGTTCCAGGAGTATCCAATCTGAAAATTTAGGAAATGTGGCCCCTGGAGCAAGAGTGAAGGTTGGAGCTTTAGTAGGTCGACGCCTACGTATTGGTAAACATATAGGCCAGTACAAGAGCCAAGGTGTTCGAGCTCCCTTCTAGTAGTAGCTGGAAAATGAGAGAGGGTTGTAGCCTTCTGTAGGCCGACACCTACATACTTGTAAATATATTAGCTAGTACAATAGCCAGGGGTTGTAGCTCCCTTCCAATAGAAGCTAGAAAACAAGAGAATGTTGCAGCCTTCTACAGGTGGGTGCCTATGTACTAGTATGACTCTGCGCTAGTACAAGATTGTAAACAGGTTTTCCTTATATTAAAAGGAAGACATCAGTAGGTGTTTTTTGTCACACATTGGGTTTCCACCTTATATCTTAGTGTTCATGTGTGTTTCTTATGTGTGATGATCTGCTCTATTTTTACTACACCTGGTTACTGTTTATATGGTTATTGAAGTTCTGATGCACTGATTGGAGATCAACATATGATGAATTAACTGAATCATAAGTTTGTTGGATATATGCTAGTTGCATTAAACATAGTTGCGTATACATACGAGTTCCCTTAACTGAAGTAGCGTATATGAATCTGCTTATGGAAATGAAAAACTTATTGATTTCCTAATAATGATTCACCCCCTGGGTATTATTTCAAACAATTGGTATTAGAGCAGGTCCTTTGGAAGAAGATTGATCGCTTGAAGGAGATCCATAGAAACAATGGGAAAGAAGCTAAAGAAGAAAGCACCTCAGAAGAAGAACACAACTCAAAGGAATGGTGACAATAGGAGAGACAATTGGCCATTAGATGGAAGCAAGGATTCAGAGTCCAAATCAACTCAAGATGAACAAGCAAATGAAGCATCAGATCAACAAGATCTATTTAAGAAAAGAGAGTGTTCCCTCAAAGAAGAAGTTACCAGATTAAAAGCTCAGCTAGAGAGTGCCTTAAAAGTACGTCAAATGCTGTAGGATGAAGTGTTAGGTAAACTTGACTCGGGATAGAGTCAAATTTGACTAGGTTAAACAGTGATGGTTTTGGGCACATGGTATTGTGCACCCATAGTATTTTTCCCATGGTATTACATATAATGGAGGTTATAAAAGGATGGAAGGAATTCATTATCAAGTAAGGCCTAGAGGTGAGTGGTGAAGGCTCACTTGGTTAGATTGGCCAGGGTTTTTGGCCAATGTTAATGAGATATCTTTTTGGGTTGGGTTTTTCCCCTGATTTGGGGTTTTCTTGGATAAATATTATGTGTATAATATTTATGTGTATTTTTGTTGGTTATTTTATTATTCCTCTTTGTTCATCTTGGTAAATCTCAATATTAATTTATGTTCTCTTGTAAATTTCTTAACAATTGGTATCAGAGCCATGGTTAAGGGTTTGGAATTCGGATGTATGCCTATGCAGTGAAGGATTTATTTTCGGCTTCAAAACCTAATCTAAATTCAGCCAAAGCAAGGTTCTAGAAACACTCAAATAGGCCTCTATGCCAACGCTGAATGTGTGAGATGTTGTAGTCATTGCGGCTAGTTAAAATCGGGTTGAGAGTTGTATATTGCAATCTGTGGATCAACCGAGGGAAAATAAGATGTTGAGTACCTGTGTGCATTGAGTGCGCATATCGTGTGATCGGTGCAAAAGAAAATGTGCCAGAGAAATGACGTGATTGCTACCACGACTGTGGAAAAACCAAATCCCTGTAGGAGCTAAATTATCCAATGGGATTGACTTTTGTAGACTGGTTTCGGACCCCAAAATAGTGGGTAGATGGATCTCATGGTTACTGTAGCAGACTTGGCGTGTTATCAAGAGGAATAATTCTCTGGCGATATTGGTGGAAGCATCAACCATGGCTCTCAAAAATCATGTACTGATAAGGAGCAACCAATCATTCTCCCAAGTGTGAGCGTTTTGTGTTCCACATGCGTGCAGCCCCGGTGGGAGAGCAACTGGAATTTCATTATAGAAGATGTTGTGCCCATCAACAGCAAGAAGATCAATGTACCATTTAAGGGAGGAGATCTGGTGAAAGACAAAGCAGGCAAAGGGAAAAAGATGTGGAGGAACAAGGGGAGGGTACTGTATTGTAGACCACCCTATGTGTTGTTTTCTCCCTGAAAGATTTAAGGCTGTATGCTTTGCTTAATCTGACTGAGATTGCCCATTTTTTTTCTTCCAAATTGGGATGGAAAGATTTCCATTTAAAGATATGTAATGTAATGGGAAAATGGATTAAGTTTGGCTGAAAAAAAATTAAAATTAAATTAAATTAAATAATTAAATTAAATTAAATTAAATTAATGAAGTCAAAATTATTGCATGTAAATGGGCATACTACTATAAGACCTGGTAAGGCATGTGTACCCCTGATAATCACTGGTAAAGTTTGGGCTAGAACTAAGTGATAGGGGGATGTCAAGTTAATAATACCCTAGGTAAAAACTTTGAGGGGGGGTTAAGGGCTAGAGTGAGAGGGGTCATCTCACTTAGCAAGTTTTCTTGGAGTTAGTCGAGGAACCCCAAGTCAAGTTTAAGGGGGGAAATTGGTAAAATTGACTTGGGATAGAGTCAAAGTTGACTAGGTTAAAAAGTGATGGTTTTGGGGCACATGGTATTGTGCACCCATAGTATTTTGCCTAAGGTATTATATGTAATGGAGCTTATAAAAAGCTCGAAGGACTTCATTGTAAAGTAAGGCCTGGAGGTAAGCGGTGGAGGCTCACTTGGTCAGATTGGCTAGGGTTTTTGGCCAATGCTAATGAGATATCTTATTGGGTTGGGGTTTTCCCTAGATTTGGGGTTTTCCCAGATAAATATGTGTGTTTATGTGATTATGGTTGTTGCTGGTTATTTTTATATTTTTTCATCTCGGTAAATCTCAATATTAATTTATGTTCTCTCATAAATTTCTTAACATGAAGTGATATCATTAAAAAATGAGAAAAATGAAGCAGATAAAGAACAAGAAAATGAGATTCTCAAATTAAGGCAACAAGTGGAAGAAGGAAGAAAGACTGAAGAAATCTTGAAGAAGCAACATCTGGAAAAGGAAGAGCAATATCAGGTTGAGGTAAATATCTTAGAGGATAAATTAGAAGAAAAAGATAAACTGTTACAATTTCAAGACAATATTAAGATTTTGGACAATATTCTTAGTAGTCAAAGGTCTCCTGTTGTTAAAACTGGTCTTGGTTTTTATGAATCTGTTGAAGGTGAATCTAGCTCATAGGGTGAGGAAAGGAACTCTAATACAAAACCTAAAATGCTCAACAAGGAGATAAGAGGTCAACCCCATCAACAACCAAGGAAAGAAATTCTTCAAAAAAAAATATTTTACTCCTAACTGTGGAAGTGATAGACAGTTATTTCCTCTGATGAATAATATTGAATCTTTCCAGGTACTTTAAGGGATATTATTTTTCTTGCAATATGTTTGGTAACAAAGCCATTGACTTCTATAGAAGTAATATGAAACATATGGGATGTTATGCATGTAACAAGCTTGGACATATAGCAAAGGAATGCAGGAGAAGATTTTGGGCACCATACCAAAAGGATAAAACATCATCACAGTCAAAGATATGGAAGAAGAAGGAAGTACAGTCAGGTAGACATGGCATAGTATAGTATACAGACATGACATACTTAGAGAGAGATGAAAGTGTGAAACTTTAGTGTTCTAAATCTCACATGCAAGTTTCATGAAGACAAGTCATGTATATACACGAGTTCGAAGTTGCACAATCACGTATATGTTAGTTTGAGGAAAAGCAGTGGGACAGACTCAGGAAAAGGCATTTGATATGATTCAGTCAATTATTTTCTCTATTTGATGATGGTTTCAATCTGTTGATGATGTGTGAAAATGTGTTGGTACTCATAAGATGTTATTTAGAAGTGCTTTTGATCCTCACAAATTAACTTGCTGTATATCTGATTGATGATAATGCCTTGATACTTCTTGCTGATATATGCATGATCACATCTGGCAGTGAATAGTTGGAACAGGTTCATGGGGAGCATATGCTTCGAATAATGCATTGTTGTCATTATGGTTAAAAGTCTTTGGTGATGATGCTTATGTGGATAAATGATACATCATGCTATCTCAGATGATACTTATTGTTGGTTGGTCAAGAGAATGGTATTGCAGGTAATAGGTCTGGATGTTGTTGACAGATGCTTATGGTGCAGATCATATATGGTGTATGATACTTTCTGATGACTATCATGGTCTTGTTTAGATTGCTGGTGTTTGTTATAAAAGTCATGTATATCATTTGATGTAAAGGTCATGCAAAGACCTAATTTGTACCCCCACTATGCATGGGAGGGTGATGTAATAAAGTCTATTTCAATCACGTATAAACATTTGATGTATCCCACTTGGTTGGGAGATTGATGTATGTATGTGTCATTGGTGATAGGGAGGTCATACTCACTTAGTTGAGGTGTAGAGTCATGTTATTCTTTTTAAAAATATTTTTTCAGACTTTGCATGTGCTTAGGGGGAGCATGGATGGAATGGTACATCTTAGCATGTACAAAGGGGGAGCTCAATCAAAGATTTCAGCGTGTAATCAGGGGGAGCATGGACAACATAATGTATATCAAAGGGAGAGAATATATTGGTCCACCCTTTGTCGTTGACGTCAAAGGGGGAGAGTGACTTGGTGTGGTTGTTGCCATCAGGTCCAAATGGGGAGATTGTTGGCATTATGATACAGGTATTGTCCTTGATTACAACTCACTCAAATGCCAGATCACAGTGCAGCGGGTCAATAACAAAGAATTAATTATCAGACTACAAAGAATGAATAAAAATAGGTATACGCAGGTTCACCTTGACAAATGAGCATATACACACAGGTTAATAGACAAAAAGAAGCGTATAATGTACACACGCACTTTCACAGAAGGAAAAGAATGTATATCTTGGAAATCTAAGTATTGAACAGGAAATATGATCTTTATATTAATGCCTGTGATAATTTAGTTGGCTAAGAATATCATTGACGAATGGATTTGCATTCTGAAGAGGCTTGGGCAAATGAAAATGAAGAAAATAAAACTCAAGAAAATTAGTTTTATTTAAAAATTCGGAGCTTTATCTTCTGTTGGATTTTATACCCAATAAATGATCAAATATATTAATGAAAACACCTCAAAAATGTTTTCCACGATTTGATCTTTCCAATGAACCATCCTAGGCCTCATTTGGCCAAGTAAAACTCAATCTATGATTCTCCAAAGTTGATGAGTCAAATTTGGTAGAATTATTGAAATTCTGTTGCCTAGGCCAAAAAATTAGAAATTGTTAATTAAATTCTAATCCTAAATTAAATTGCTGATATTAATTAATTAATAAAAATAATTATAACCACATTATTAATTCTCATTAGCTATTTAATTAACTAAATATATATCATTATTTTAATTAATTATTATTTTATATTTAATTAATTTAATTATATTAAAATTAAGTAATAAAATTATTAATATTTAATTATATATAATTTATATTAACATGTTAACACATATATATAAACTCCCTTAATTCATTTGAAATGAATTGAAATCCAAACAAAAGTCAAAGTTATGATCGCATCAACCTTATCGCATGTTTTTTGTTTTTTTTTAAGGTTAAGGTTTAAGAATATGCAATAAGAATTTTGTGATAAGAATTTTGCGAGAATTTTATTTTTCACGATGAGATTTTGTGATATGATTTTTAGTGATTTTGGTCTCAGGGGCTATTAAATTAATGAATATTAGTGGGGTCCACGTGAATTAATAATCTTACAAATTGAACTATAACAACTTTGGAATTTTGAGAATTTGGTCTTGGAAACTTGTTTTAAAATAATAAATTGGATTAAATTACCAATATTCCGAAACCCGTTTTCATCTATTATACACCTTACAGTCAATAAAAAAATGAAAGAATATTAGTAAAAACTAAATAAGAGTTAGTATTTACAATGAATGACTATTGAACTTAATTAGTTATGAAAAATCAAAATTTTATTCATTTATCTACATTCTAGTCGAGGCGATAAAACGATAAAACTTGAAAGGAGTGCCATTCACAGACTGGTTGACCAAATGAGTCGTAACAAGTATCGATAGAAAGCTAGTGAAAATTCAGATTCAATGAAACAATCAAAATAGAAATCCGATAAAAATTAAAAAATGAAAAAATTATAAGATAATTAACTTAAATGAAAATGACGAAATATGCTTAGTCAAAAATTAATGGAAAGATCCCCGTTACATGAAGTAATGGGGTTTGTTGGTCTTTCCCTACAACAATGGCGAAACACTAGGAAGAACCAGTTCCCTCTGGTTAAAGATAATAAACTTTAATTTATCCGAAGGTTAAAAATAATGGAGTTTAGAATATCGTGTAACAATAAAATATTTCCATAGTTCGCACATAAAATAGATTAAGAAATATGATTTTTGTAAAGATAAGTGCTCAAAGATGACTCAAGTAAAATTCACGAATCCAAATTTGGGAAAATTTGTTTGAAAACCACCTCCTATAAAAAATAGAAGAAGGTACAGATAGGAGTTTTTGATAGAAAATATATCCATTTTATGATTGTCTCTAACATCAGTGAGCTTGAACAATACCACAACAAAGTTTATTTTATGCCATA
>APFE031524281.1:0-44404 GCA_000404065.3 Pinus taeda
CCTAGATTCTAGAAAACAAAGCCCAAAAATATATTTTGAATCTATATTGAATAAAAATGTACATTACAAGCCAAATATGTATCAAAACATAAATAAAACATGCCCGATGGAATAAATTACAATTTGCAGACGATAAATGGTATCATTACTCTTAAATCTCAACACAAACGATAAAAACCATAAAGCAAGATAATTTGACCATTACTTCTCATTTCCTTGTAAAACAACAAAGCACTTTAATCTCACCTAATATCAACCTCAATGTCTATGTGAATAATTTTGATTAAAATAATATTTAAATATAACCCATATTGCAACCTTTGTTCAATTTTTCAGCACTCACACCAACTTCCATACAGTATAGTAGCTGGAGCTTATTTAGTCGGGGACTGTCAATAGTCGGGAGTGTCTAGAGAGACCATTCAAACAACAAGGCTGACTTCTGACCTCATAGTTAGGCCCGTCTTTCGACTACCATAAAAGAAATATGTGCATATAGTTGGGCATGTTTACAAGGAGCCCAATTGGTCGTGGAATATCATTGCACCGTTGATCCAGGTGGCTCCAGACACATGCAGAAACCCAAGAGGACTCGAAAATGTTCAAAATTCAAAGTGGTCATATTTATCTCAAACAAGCACCAGATCGAAGTGTTTGTCGCCCTGATTTTAACGGTGTGAACAACACTCAAATCCAAGCTTGTATGGAGGAGATAGGGCCAGTCAAAGTTCAAGGTTGACTTTGCCAAGTGGCAGGGTTAATGGACCTACAAATTGCACCAACACTGGCCATCGGAATCCGGTCACCAAAGGCGAGTGAAAGTATTGCCTCTTTAATTCACCTAATAACCTCCATGTTCAAGAATTTTCAAAAATGTCATATTGTTACATATAAAAACAAAAACAAAAACAAAAATGAAAGGAGATGGTGGGCCACCACCCCCACCACCCCACACCTCTCCATATAATAACGTATATATATATGGTCAAACCAAAGTTAACCACAAAACCGAAACCGGTGGGAGTCGAACCCACCGTCAGCGGAATCGTCGGCTCGCCCACACAGCGGTTTCACTTTAAACCATATTAAAACAAAACCTTATTACATATGGCATATACCGTTGCAATTTGTGGTTACAAAAAAAAAATTGGAATATCATATGAATATAACACGCCAAGTTTGGCATGGCCGAGATTTGATCCCCTGACCCCGTGCTTGTCATTTCCCAATATTACCATTAGGCCAATGGACTTCCTTCTTTTGTTTGCTTGGAGAAAGTACATTTAAACTATTACTTTCTCATATGCAGGGGAGCAGATTTGAGAACCAAGAGAGGAGCGGAACCCAGAATAGAGGAACCATGCAGGGGCAGTGTTCCAGACAGGTGGAACCATGATTTGCAGTGCCAGAAGGCAGAACCATGATGGCACACTTTTCAAGACATAATTTTTGCAGAGAATCTTAAGATGCTAAAAAATATTCCTTGGGGAGGTAAAATTTATTTTGTTAGAATGTAGTCAAGTTTACAGTCATTTTTCTCAAATTTTCACAGGGAATGCAATGACAAGGTTGGATTCACTTTTTGAGTAGTGGATTTGCATATTCCCAGTGAAGAGAATCTTCAAGAATCTTGAGAGAATCTTCTAGATTCCTTGGAGGCTAAAATTTCCCAAATCCAAAATGCAACCAACTTTATATACTCATTCTTCTCACAATTTCACAAGGATCTCAATGGTGAGATCAGTTTTCTGATTTGATTTGCACATCTCCAGTCAACCTAGAGGAGGGAATCTTTAGAGAATCATGAGGGATTCTAAAAGATTCCTATAGGCCCAGATTTTGCCGATGTCAGAATTCGACAAATGAATAGTTGATTTTACACCTCTCAACGACACAAATTTAGTGGTGTAGTTAGTTTTTGCAGTTGAGCCTTCTATTTTTTGGCCATTTTCCAGATTGGATTAAGGGTGTCAGATTTCAGAGTGTGGACAGTCGATCTTATGCCATGCGACGCCACGATTTCAATTGTCCATTCAGATCAAATAGATGAGTATTCTATTCAGATCAACATTGGGGTATATGAAGTGTTGTTGTCATGCACTTCTTTGATCATTTGTTGCGAGATGTATTATGTTGTTTCAATTCCTACTTGATGTATGATGCAGAATCTTTATGTCTATTTCATGTGAGATGTATTCATCATGGATTGTTATGTATTGTTTGGTTGAGATCCCTTTGTTGCCACGATGGCATGATACTTATTGTCACCATGGTTGTTTTGGTTGAGATCCCTTTGATGGCGGGATACTCATTGTTGCCATGTGTAAGTTTATGTCATGCTGATAGGAGGTCTATTGTGAGTGATAGTTCTTGTAGCGAAACATCTCGTGGAGAGACTTTGCCACTCATGTAGAGGGCACATGTCCTTGCATGACAGAAAACGTAGTCCATGTACATCTTCACCATTTCCAACACTAAATGAAGTGGCCAACACCATCTTGGCACTAGGCTCGGAGACGTAGTCTATACTGGATGAACTTCGTTATCAATGTCTCTTGTTTATGATTTGTTGATCGTCATTATGTTTCCATTTGCTTAAGAATGCATATATGTTCATTTATGCTCTTAGAAAATCAAATTCTAACTACATCACGGAAGTAAAATATCTTGGTTAAATTTGGGAGTTGAGTCAACTCAGATCATGTTTAGTATCGGAGCGGTCTTCACGTGGATGTGAGTTGTGAGCGTGAACAATGAAACGTGCAGCGATGGAGGATGACAAAGCGATGTACAGACCATGCTCAGAGTGTCCAAAAGATGGACATAATGTATGAAGCTCTACAAGAAGCGACAGAGGAAAAGCAGCGATTACAGCTTCAGTTGTGAGCCACGGAAGAAGCCCTAGAAGAACTGAAGCACAACAACTAGAGCCTTCAAGCAGATAACGCTTAATTGAAGATGCTTCTACAGGAAGAGAAAGAGGAGAAACAGAAGTTGCTATGATAGCTGCAAGCAAAGGACGAGGCCTTAGAAAAGCTACAGCATGACCCCTGTGAGGTAAAAAATAATTCTCTAGCTTCCTATATGTTTCCTGATGATGATTTCATTGTTTTTTAAAATCATACCACAGGAATTGGCTCCAAACTGCTAAAGAGAATGGGCTATGAAGGAAAAGGCTTGGGCATTAATGGCCAAGGCAATGACAACCCCATCGAAGTAGAGGAATCACCCTGTCAAGTAGGACTTGAGTATGTCAGAAAGGAAGTTGGGGAATGCACCAAGACAACCAGTGAACCACCAAAAACAGATGGTGAGAAGCCCTCATCAGTTCTTTCCAACTCGACAATGGAGGTAAAAGATGTTGATTTCCCTTCAATTTCATCTTCACATAGTATGATTTCTGTTGGAAATGTGGAGATACCAATTACAGGGACAAACATGAGGCTCCTTACCAGGATGAGGTACAAGGAGGAAGAAGGACTCGGTGTTAATAGCCAAGGCATAACTCAGCCATTGGAGGTCGTGCAAAGGCCTCGATTTGCAAGCTTGGGATACATTGAAGGAGAATGCTCAAGGGTGTCATATGCTTCCGAGACATCATTGAAATCATCAAGGAAAGAGAATGATGGGAACACATCACCATCATCCCATGGCAGTGACCATTGCAACGAAAGAGTTGAGGCAAGCTCTCAGCACCATAATTATACCAAAGACAGCAAGGAAAGGTACTAAACAAGTCTCAATATTCGAATGTTCATTTTGATTACAATAATGTTGTTAATGATGGACGTAAATCATGGAATCGAAAAACATTTACTTTTTTTGGTTTACATAACCATGCATTTGATGAGCACTGGAAGAGAAGGGTAGCACGAAAAAGGATGAGGCATGAAAAACCCTCTCAACAACAGGCAAAGAAAAAGGTAATGCATATCTAGAGGAAGAAGACTTATTGTAGTCATTGCAACAGAAGTGGTCATCAAAGGGCCACATGTTGGAGGCTCCATCCAGAGCAGTACCTTAAAGACAAAGTGTTCATGCATGAACTAGGTGAAACAGTTGTTCAACCAACGAATGCGCGACAAGGAGGAGACCCATTCACCTTGATAAGTGAGAGATGGTTCTTCTAGGTGTGGTAGAATGTCATGGTCTTACTTTTGGCAATCATGTTTTTCATCTTAAGCTGTAAAAGTGATGATGTGTTTTCCATCGCTTGTTGCAGCAGCAATGATGTTTGGACTTGTTTTGTCTTGCATTTTAAATTGTGTAGTGATGATGTGTTTTCCATCACTTGTTAAAGCAACAATAGTGTTTGTCCTTATGTTTGTCAATCATGTGTTGCAGTGATGATGTGTTTTCCATCACTTGTTAAAGCAACAATGATATTTTGGCCTTGTTTTGATACCTGGGGTATTGTTTCCATTTTGATGTAAGTTTGACCACCGAGTATGTGTTATAAAAGCGTGGCAAGTTTGGGATGCTTGGGTCATTAGTTGGTCATGTTGATAAGCATGTAATCTTGAAAACAATGTAATACAGGTTTGCAAAGGTTGCAGGTGACGGCTCATTGCTTATGGCTCTAAAGGACAAAGGTGAAGGAGAAGGAAGGGTGACTTATCAGACACTTGTGGTGCAGAAAATGTACAAAGAATTTGCATATTATTTTTCATGCTTTTAGAAGACCAAAAGCTCCTCAGTGGGGAGGATTGATCCAGGTGGCTCCAGATGCATGCAAAAACCCAAGAAGAATCAGAAATGGTTAAAATTCAAAGTGGTCATATTTCTCTCAAACCAGCACCAGATCGAAGTTCTTGTTGCTCTAATTCCAACGGTATGAACAACACTCAAATCTGAGCTCGTATGGAGGATATAGGGCCAATCAAAGTTCAGGGTTGACTTTGCCAAGTGGCAGGGTTAATGGACCTACAAATTGCACTAGCAACGATCTTCAAAATCCAATCGCCGGAGGCAAGCGAAATTGTTTCCTCTTTAATTCGCCTAATAACCTCCATGTTCGAGAATTTTCAAAAATGGCATATTGTTACATATAAAAACAATAAAATAAAATAAATGAAAGGAGGTGGTGGGCCACCATCCCCACCACCCCACACCTCTCCATATAATAACGAATATATATGGTCAAACCAACGTTAACCGCATAATCAAAACCGGTGGGAGTCGAACCCACCTTCAGCAGAATCACCGACTCGCCCACACAGTGGTTTCACTTTAAACCATATTAAAACAAAACCTTATTACATATGTCATATACCATTGCAATTTGTGGTTACAAAAAAAATTTGGTATATCATATGAATATAACACGCCAAGTTTGGCATGGGAAAGACTTGATCCCCCGACCCATGCTTGTCATTACCCAATATTACCATTAGGCCAATGGCCTTCCTTGTTTTATCCACTTGCAAAAAGTATATTTAAACCTTTACTTTCTCATAAGTAGGGGAGCAGATTTGAGAACCGAGGAGTAGAACCAAAAATAGCGAAACCATGCAGGGGCAGTGTTCCAGACATGCGGAACCATGATGGCATGCATTTCGAAACATAATTTTTGTAGAGAATCTTAAGATGCTAAAAAAATTCCTTGGGGAGGTTAAATTCATTTTGTCATAATGTAATCAAGTTTGCAGTCACTTTTCTTAGATTTTCACAGGGAACGCAATGGCGAGGTTGGATTCGTCTTTTGAGCAGCGGATTTGCAGATTCCTAGCAGAGGAGAATCTTCAAGAATATTGAGGGAATATTCTAGATTCCTTGGAGGCTGAAATTTCCCAGATTTAGAATGCAGCCAAATTTATACTCATTCTTCTCAAAATTTCGCAAGGATCTCAATGGCGAGATCATTTTTCTGATTTTATTTGTAGATCTCCAGCCATCCAGAGGAGGGAATCTTTGGAGAATCACGGGGAATCTAAAAGATTCCTACAAGCCCAGATTTTGCTGATGTCAAAATTCGACAAATGGATAGTTGATTTTACACCTCTCGACGACACAAATTTAATGGTGCAGTTAGTTTTTTCTGCTGAGCCTTCTATTTTTTGGCCATTTTCCATATTGGATTGACGGTGTCAAATTTCAAAGTGTGGACAATCGATCTTATGCCATGCGACGCCACAATTTCGATGGTGCATTCAAATCCATCAGCTGAGTATTCTATTTTTTTCTATATAATAATACCTACGCACCCACGGGGGATTTGAACCGGTGACCTATCGCAAGGAGTGCCTTAACAATACACCCATTCACTGTCAATCCAAAGCCCCATGGGCAAGTATTATATTCTTTAGTCAGCACAGTGTTGAGGTATATGAAGTGTTGTTATCATCTACTTCTTTAATCATTTGTTGTGAGATGTACTATGTCGTTTCGATTCCTGGTTGATGTATGATGCAGAATCTTTGTGTCTATTTCATGTGAGATGTATGCATCATGGATTGTTATGTATGTTTTGATTGAGATCCCTTTGTTGCAACGATGGCGGGAAACTATTGGTTGAGATCCCTTTCATGCTATGATGGCGGGATGCTCATTGTCTCCATGCGTAAGTTTATTTCATGTTGATGGGAGGTCTATTGTGAGTGATAGTTCTTGTAGCGAAACGTCTCGTGGATAGACTTTGCCACTCATGTAGAGGGCACATGTCCTTGTATGACAGAAAACATAGTCCATGTATATCTTCACCATTTCCAACAATAAATGAAGCGACTAACACCATCTTGACACCGGGCCTAGAGACGTAGTCCACACTCGATGAACTCCATTATCAATGTCTCTTGTTTATGATTTGTTAATTGTCATTATGTTTCCATTTTCTTAAGAATGCATATATGTTCGTTTATGCTCTTAGAAAATGCAATTCTAACTGCATCACAGAAGTAAAAGATCTTGGTTAAATCAAGGAGTTGAGTCAACTCGAATCAACCGTCCAAAAGACAATGCAGACCTCCGACCTCATAGCCGGCCCGACCACCGACTTCCTTCTGACAGGGTCCACAAAAGAAACATATATGTATAATTGGCCTGTTTATAACTTATTGTTTTGTTTTTTCATATAACATATTATTTGATAAAATTAATTTAAAATATTTTATTTTTTTATCAATAAAAAATAAATTAAATAAATTATTCTTATAAGATAAATTGTTTAAAAGATGGGAACACATTATCCCTTATTTAAAGAAAAAAATAATGCAAATATGTTTATTTTATTTTAATTTTCAAATACGAATGATACAAATTAATCAACAATAAACAATATATATATATATAATATATATATATATAATATATATATATAGTGTTAAGCTTGGTAGATCCTTCTTTTTCATTATAAAAATAAGTAGGCAAGTTACACACATATAGATCCTGGTTAGGTGGTCTCAACTTGCCCAGCGGGAAACCAAGACTATTGACCTCCTAACCGCATTATAAGTTGTCTAGAAGCAAAAAATTCTTAGTCTATCTATTAGAGCTATATAAACTTAATTGTCATGTCCACAACCGTATTCTAGTTGTCTATGCATATATATCACTGCATACTGAAAATTAAAAGTTATCTACATGAAAACAGATCAAAACAAAAAAGACAAAGAGTTAGCATTCAAATCCTCTTGTTTGGTTGATGCTGAAGCCATTGAGGCCGGATCCTTCACGCTAGAGCCTGGAAACTCTGTCGGCACAAACAGACAACAAAAATGTTTTTCTATCTGATCTAGATGACCATCCTGCTTCTACAATTGAAATTGCAGTTTTTGAAAGTCTTGTTTTTAAATTGGGAAGTCCTCAACAGTAGTCATCTAAATTTTCTCCATGGCCTTGCCCAGGAGACATTTCATGAGCCAATACAAATAAATGGATTGTTTGTATTACGTCTCTTGGCCTCTGGAATGTCCCGAGTCCGGAATCAGGATCTTCCAATCCTCTGTGTCCGCTGCCTCCACACTTGCCTACCAATTTATATTTTCCTCCCATTCGTCTATGATTCGTTTGATTTCCCCTCTGGTGCCTCCGAAATACACAGTCTTATCTTCCTGTATTAGGTTGGCCACAACCTTCCTGCCCCAATGTTTTCCTGCAGTGCTCAGCTCATCCTTGGCCTCGCTTCCCCGCGCTCTCTTCCTGCAGCCCTTGGTAGTCATTACTTGACCCATAACCTCAATTCTCTTATTCCTTTCGATAACCTCCAAACGCTATTCGGGACCAAACCTCTGTGCTTTTCTTGGACGAGGATATTTACCTCCCAGATGACCTATTTTGTGAGCAAGAAACCATAATTCCCAAAATGTTAAATTATGAATTTCCTTTATCCAATGGTTCTCACAATGCATCAAATATGTCACCCATGATTTATGCGTATAACCCCCGAGCATAAGGGACCCCCATTTGAGACTCCCGAGACACCCCTACATGCCCCCTGCATTGCTCGCGTTGTAACCGTGGTCTTGGGTCCAAGATGCATGGCCACCTGCCCACCTTATAACCCAGAGGTCAAGCCTGCATGTACCACACTCATACTCTCCTTTGCCCCTTGCTGACTACCTCTGCCCCCATTCCCCCTGCCATAGCCTTCACTTAACATGGCTCGGATCCTCCTCGTAGCCTGACATCTGAACCCCCGCACCCACAAGGCACCCTGCCCATAGCTTACTCACCACCCCCCTTCCCAACAACTGGCTTAGAATATCTTGGCCAACCTTCCCTATGTGCCAATTCCCCTAATTTAAAAGACGACCTGCGACAACCTTCCCCCGCCTACCACTCCTCAGGGGCTTGGCATTAGAGTCTTTCAGGAGTCAGGGTGGGCCGACTGTAATAATAATTATCGCTTTCTTTGCCTCAAATCTTGGGTTTGGAAAGCACACCAGAAACAATAATTCCCTTGGGTTGACTCCCACCCATACCATCCTTATAATCTCCATGCAAGATAAAAGAATGTCAAACTTAAGAGACACCCAAACAGACCCCCCGTACTTGAGATTGTTCCCGTAAACTGCCTCCTCCCAGCTAATTCCCCCATCCTAGTTACGCGCCCATACAAACCCCGTACCCCCATGCAAGCCCCAGATACCAGAGCAAACATAGAGAAGCATAACGCAATGTAGGCGGAGCCAATTAACATACCCAATTATTCATGTTTGAAGACGTTGTCTCTCTTCTCCTTCCCGACGACGTCGCTCCTCTTTCGCCTTCATCACCTCTGTGTTTAGACTCTCCAAAATTTTCTCGCTCTTTGCAATCAGTAAACTCAACTACATGCAAATGCCACCTTCCATCCTCCTGCTCGCCTTAAGTCTGCCCACAGTAACCCCGCCCTGCACGTCAAGCATGTGGGAGGCAATGGCACCATCCCTTCCTGTCCTTATCATTATGACATCCTTAATGGCTCTATTCGTCGGCTCACACCCCGATCGGGGGTATGTATGCCTCGAGCATTCTTTCTGTGGTCATTCTCCAAGATCTCCTTCAAGGGTCGAAACAGATCCTCTTCTAGTTGTGTTGGCCACACTTGTTCAAGAGGTGCATTTTGATGACTACATCCCCAATTTTCCAAAAAATTCGTCACTTTATTACCATCCCTCGTAACGTGGTTAGTCATTATATATGTGAAGTTGTTGATGAGGGATCTTATCTCTAGGATTAGCCTTGTTGTTCTCTAGTTGTAGCTCAATTTTTCCCATTTAGTTCCTTGATTTAATTTTTTCACTGTGTTGATTACTAGCCTCCAATCACCTTCCACTACAATATTCTTGTATCATATTTGTGTTTTTATTTGAAGGCCTTGCCTTACAGCTTCAAATCTTGCTTTGTTGTTGTTATCAAATCCACAATGCTCTTCATATATAAGAGTAGTGTGACCCCTGTGGTCTCGAAACAATCCTCTAAGGCCCGTTGGGCCCAGATTTCCTTTCAAGGCCCCATCGAAACTTAACATCATGAATTGCTCTAGTGGATCTGTGTAATAATTCAAGGAATCCATTCCCCTCAAGGTTACCTTCTAGGAAGACTGCGCTATCATTGTCGGAGCTATGTTTAATCGCTGCATTATTCTAGCCTCTTGAGGTGGAACTTACCAGTCCTCCTGATGCCACTTCTTGATCATAATTGTTTCTCTGATATTTTGTATGACTTCTTCCCATACCATCTCCTGATGAAGAATTTGTTCCTTGAAGATTCAATGATTTCTCTCTTTCCAAATGGCCCAGAGGATTAGTCCTAGTGCTAGTCCCCAAGCCCTGTTTATGACTGGGATGGAAAAAATGTATGTTCTCCATAGGAGGATGGTTTCTCAAATGCTTTTCCTGTCTCGATCCATTCTTCCAAAGAGCTCCTCCATTTGTCTCCATTTTTGTTCAGCATATGCGCATGTGTTAAGTATATGTTCAAGGTCCTCACTGTGATCATTGCAGAGATTGTATAACGATGGCCCATGGAAGCCTCTTCTTTGGAGCTGGTCCCATGTGAGAATGTGACCTCTGCACACAAGCCAAAGGAAGTAGGCTACCTCTAGCCACCATCTCCCTCCCTGTATCTTCTTCCAAATTTGATTATGTCCTCCTGGCTCCTATCATGCCCTTAGATTATACGCTTCATTGATAGTGAATGTCCCTTTGGTAGTACACCCCATCTAAGGATGTTTGGTTCGTCTAGGGTAGTTATTTTTCTTGACATTAACTCCTTGTCTAATTGATCCCATTGATTTGATTCCAGTGCTTGTGGTCAGTCTACCTTCTACTTCCATCTCCACCAACCTCCCTGTGCTTGGTTTTCTTTCCAAACTTGTTCCTCCGTATAATAATTCCTCCCAGTTGTGTATAGAAATAGATCCCTTAGGTCATGTCGACTCAGAATTTTGTCCCATTTTTTCCATGAATCTTGCCAAAACAAAGTCGTTTTCCCATCCTTGATTTCCCAGAAGAAGTGTTGTTGAATAAGCTCTTTATTTTGGGCTGCCAAATTCCATATCATTGATCCTTTAGGGGGATCTTGGTATCTTAAGATATCTTTCATTCTGACAGACATATTTTATTTGTGTGTCCATATTTGTTTCCAAAGATCAGTCCCACCTCCCATCCAACACCACTAGAGTTTAGCCCCCATTATTTGATTTAGGATATATGGGTCTCGCAGGCCCATGCCTCCATCCATATTTTGCTTTGTTGAGTTTGGCCAACATACCAATGCCCATTTTCTAATTTTCCTCGCTCCTCCCCATCAAAACTTCTTAAACGTTATCACCATCTTTGTGTGTGAAGCTTTTGGGGCTGCCATCCCAGAAAGTTGGTAGATTAAGATAGATTGCAAAACTGCTTTAAGAAACACTGTCTGACCCGCCAAATTCAGCCGATGGAAAGCCCACCCAATGAGTTTGCCCACAATTTTTTGAAGCAGAGATTACCAACATGATGTCTTTAAGTATTTAACTATCAGGGGCATTCCCAGATACTTGGAAGGTAAAGTTCCAATATTGAACCCCCAGACCCAGGCTAGATAAGGTTGTATGTTTCCGCGAGTATTGAAAAATAAGATGCGTGATTTGTCATTATTGATCATTCTCCCTGATACCTCCATGAAGACGAGGAGTACTTCTTTGATGCGACGACCTTCGTGAAGTAACACATGACAAAATAGTGTGACATCACCTACAAACTGCTAATGAGTGATGGGGAGGTCATTCCCCCATGGCCTCAGGCCTCTGATCTAGGAATTTCTAGATTCATTTTTAATGTATCGACCTACACCTTCAGCCGTAATAATGAAGATAAATGGGGAGAGAGGTTCACCTTGCCGCAGGCCACGTGACAGGTTAAATGTTTGAGATGGGGAGCCATTGAGAAAAATGGAGAAAACAGGGGAAGATACTGATGAGCCCCAATTTTGGTACAATTTGGGCTCATTTTGGCCTATTTTACTTGCTCAAACCATTCATTTTTATTTGCTTATGCATGCATTTCTTAGTTTATTCATGTTGTTTGTAGGAAGAAGGTTAGACACTTTATCTACGTGACTAATGCATTATGATTCCAGGTTTTGGCATTAAAAAGGGAGCAAGAGACAACGAAAAAGGGGATAAGGAGACAATGAGGTGGCACTGCTGATTTTGTGGAGAGATGTCCACGGTCTTGGGACATTCCTCGTGATTCCCACCAAGAACTCTGAGCTCCAATCCATCTCCCCTCCGAGCTTAAGAAGCAGCCAGCTGTCCCACAGGAACAGCAGTCATAAACTGTTTTACAGGAACAGTAGTTATGACTGCCCTACAGGATCCGCAGTTAGACTCTAGTTGGACAGCCGAGCTCCTAAAATCAAGGGCACTTGGTGGATCATCGTTTTTGTATAAGTATGAAGGCCTTAGCCTTAGATAGGTTGTTGAACTTCTCGTATTGTTATTGTAATTTTGGAGCACAATTCAGTTTTCGTTCCTTTTTGTAAGCCAATTTGGCATGACATCAGATTATGAATAAAGAAGGCAGTTTGTGATCTAGTTCTGAGTTTCTTAAGGAGACTATAGCTCTCAGGTTAGGGCCCAACCTGAGAGCCATAGATCCCCTCTGCTGTAGTGTTGTTTCCATTTCATTTCCAGCACTTTAAGTTTTCGTTTGCACATGCAATTCGAATTACACTTGGTGATTTGGTTTTCTTATGAGTAGGATAGATTTTTCTTATGATGCAGTTGTTTCCACTTGTTTAGTGTAGCAGAGGATAGATACCATCAATTGGAGCTCCAGCAAAACGGTTGTTAAGGCTCACTGCCATCTCTCTTGAAGATTGGGGTGCAGTCCATAACTAGCCACCAAAAACACGCATTACTTTACTTGATGATTGCTGCAATACAGTCACGGTTTTGATTAGATGCTTCCTTGTCATTCACACCTGCACACATACTTTCGTCACAACCTCATACATATTTCTTCGCGTTTTGGATTGTTGTTCATTGAATTCATGGCATAAGTAATTTAGGTTGATGCATTTTCGGTTTGGTGACAGTCATAATCATTTGTTTCATTTACACTCCTCTTTCTCATTCCATTACCATCTCCTCCATCTTGATCATGCATGAAAACATATCTCCTCAACCTTCACTTCGTTCTGTCCTCTCCCAAAGTCTTCCACTCCTCACTTAACTTCATTTCCTAACCTTTCATTGACATAACCCCTTACCTCCAACATACTCCCTACACCCATTTCCCATCTCATTCCTCCACTTTTGAGCCATCACCAGCCTTATCCCTACTGCACATATCTCTTCCTACCATTCCATCACTCCTCCATCACTTCAAACCTTCACGGTAGGGCATCCTGTAGCAGCTTATAGACATCCTGTAGAAACCTTTGAGTATCCTGTAGGATCCCCTGCAGACATCCTGTAGGAGGCCATTCATTCGGTTGCTGAGCTTCTGAATGTGGAAAACCTCTGTGGATGGATGCTAAGGGTCCATAGGGACCTCACCTGGCCTCCCCAACCTTTCCCACGCTTTCCTTCCTTCTCCATCCCAGCTGCACAACCAAACCCTAATTAGCACACAATCACAATCACCCCATCCACTTAAAGGAAAAATATAAAAACATGTCTTTTATGATGCAAACAGTTTAGATCCATGCATTTTCACTTATCAGATGTAACAACAGCATTGGTAGAAGTTTCCTTCACGTCATTTGCATTATAGAGGCTTGACTAGTTAAATTAGGGTTTCCTAGGTCTACATGCTTTGATTTGCTTTCAGTTCATTTTTGTCAAGTAGATTAGTCTTCTTTGAGCTAGCCTTCATCCATCATTGATAAAGCTTCTTCTGTGAGCCCATAGAAGTTGGCTTGAGCCCTAGCGGAATTGTGCCAGCTGACCAAGTGACAGCTGCGACAAGAGCTAGTACTTGTGCCTACAGCACCGTCGCTTCCAAGTTTGTACGAACTATCGGGTTGATAAAATGAGAGACAGGAAGCCCCAGGAGTTCTAGCATTATTGCTACAATACTAGAGCTCACCACCATCCTCTCCCAATTCATCCATCAAGGGTGAAATTGGAAATATGCTGGAGGATTTCAAGAGTGAGATGCTGCAAACCCTTGCCCTACAAATGGACACTATGCACATTAAGAGAAAGTAGGAGGAAGCCAAGAGAGCCTTGGCCATTTTTTGTCCTAGATGCACTAGGAGGCACCCTAGGAATGAATGTCCATTGAATTCTATTGAAGTCTTCTCAGTCTGTGAAGAAAACCACTCTGTAGACAAGTGCCCCTCTTTACTTGGACTCAAAGCGGCATATCAAGGAGCTGAAGGGGTCACTGAGCAGCTCTGCTACATAAACCAAAGGAGACCTCATGGGCCTAGGCCATACCAATAGGGCATGCAAGGGTCATCCCATGCATATTACAACCCCAACTAATCCACATTCATACCTTCTTGGGGGCCCCCTTCTCATCTTTCCTAGTCTACACCTCCTCCTTGGTACTTTTCACCTCAATATCATTCCCAGCTAGCCAGCCAGTCATTTCAACCATATGCTTCGCAACAACCTTAGTGGAATGCACCGCCCCAGGGGTGGAGGCCCCCATACAACAACATTCTAGCTTTATTTCCTTCACCACCTGCTCAACCATATATTTTATACTATGATCCACCTAAACAACCCCAAATGCCTGCCCAACCAAATCCAGACTCGAACAACAGATAGACACATAAAATATATAGTGGAGAGACATCCTATCTAGCTTATGCTATGGAAATTCAGGAAATCAACCTGAAGGACAACTAACCTCTACGTAAACCTAGGGAGGTTGAGGAAGAAAGAGAGGAAAGCATGCTTAAAGTAAATCCACCACCCTTTCCTGAGAGATTAATCCAACCACTCCAGCCTACCCCAGAAGAGACTAAACTTCTGGGAGAATTGAAAAACCTATGTGTCAAAATTCCACTTCTCCAAGCTATTAAAGATGTACCTATTTACAATAAGTTGATTAAGGAGAAGTTCTTCAAGCATCCAGGGAGGAAAAGAAGAGATTCCCCTACCATTAATGTCATTAAATAGTTGTCCGACTTAATGCTGGGGTAGGTAATATGTCCAAAGTATTTGGACCTTGTAAGCCCTATAGTAGATGTGCACATCAATGGCGCCATTGTCCCACACACTTTGATTGATCTTGGGGCTGCCATTAATGTGATGACCAAGGACACCATGCTCAAGCTCAACCTCCAAGGTTCATTGAGAAAGACCACAACAGTTCTGCAACTTGCAGATAGCTCCATAATGACCCCTAAGGGGATTGTGGAGGCTGTGATGGTATCCATTGACTCTTGGGAATGCCCTACAGATTTACTAGTTCTCCAGCCTAAGGCTAAGCTTATTTGCTACCCTCTCATCCTTGGGAGACCCTGGTTAGCCACTTATGATGCCTACATTAGCTATAGAGCTGGAAATATGAGCACCAAGAATGGGCATATGTCCAAGCAGTTATTCTTATACCCTCCTGCTCAGCCATCTCTAGAACATGACTTACCTTTGAGGCTGGAAGAGGAGGAAGAAGATGAAGTTTATTCTGTCAAACTTTATACCTTAAAAACAACCATGGGAGGGGGACATCAGGATGAAGATGACTTGATTGAACACATACTCCAAAGTCCAACTCCCAGTACATTGTCCTTAGAAGAAGTAGTAAAGGAAACCTAGAACAACCATCAAATTGATCTATGCTTAGCTGATTCCAACCCTCTCTGTGTCAAAACCATAGAATTCGGCCCTGAAAGAGATTTGAAAATCAATCCATCTCTTTCTGTTCTCCAAGAAGAAAAGTTGTACAACATGCTAAAGGAACATATGGATGCCTTTGCTTGCAGTTACAAAGAAATGAAGGGAGTGCACCCCTCGGTGTGTACTCACCACATTTATATCAAAGAAGGTTGCAAGCCAGTTCGACAACCCCAAAGGAGGATGAATCCCGCTCTTAAAGATATAGTCAAAGAAGAACTACAAAAGCTGCTAGATGCATAATTCATTTACCCTATCTCAGACAATGAGTGGGTCTCTCCTTTGGTGTTGGTTCAAAAGAAAAATGATAAGTGGAGGATTTGTATCGATTATAGGGAGTTAAACAAAGCCACAAAGAAGGACCATTTCCCTCTACCTTTCATCGATCAAGTGCTAGATGGCCTGGCAGGGAAAAAGTTATTATCTTTCCTAGATGGATTCAACGGGTACAATAAAATTCAGATCAGCCCGGAAGACCAGGATAAAACCACCTTCACTTGTCCTTGGGGTGAATTCACCTATAGGGTCCTTCATTTTGGCCTATGCAATGCTCCTACCACTTTCTAGAGAGAAGTCCTGAGTACTTTGCCGAGTTAGTCCATGATGCGTTAGAAATTTATATGGATGATTTTACACCTTATGGATGTGATTTCCAGGAGGCTCTGTGCAACCTAGGTAAGGTGTTTCACAAATGCATTGAAATGAACCTGTCTCTAAGTCTCGAAAAATGTGAATTCTTAATGACTGCAGGGACCATGCTAGGTCATTCAATATCTCAGCAAGGACTGCAGGTGGACCGAAACAAAATAGCTATCATCCAAAGGGTTCCACCTCCACAAAAGCAGAGAGATGTCAAAAGTTTCCTAGGGTTAGTTGGATATTACCGAAGGTTTATAAAAGACTTCAACAAGTTGGGGTCTCCTTTATTTGGGTTGTTGGCCAAAGACTCTGAGTTTGTATGGTCAAAAAGTTTTCAAGAGGCCCTGGACACCCTGAAGGACAAGTTAACCACTACATAGGTTCTCCAAGGCCCAAATTGGGCCCTTCCTTTTCATATTCATGCTGATGCCTCACACAAAGCCATAGGAGTAGCCCTAGGCCAAATAGATGAAAAATTTCCTTATGCCATTTAATTTATCAGTAAGAATTTTTCAAAGTTAGAACTGAACTACACAGTGACCGAAGAGGAGCTCCTGGCTGTTGTACATTCATTGAACAAATTTAGGCATTATATTACAGGCTATCAAACATTTGTACATACTGACCACGCTGTAATCAGATATTTAAAGAATAAACCTGATGTGAATGCCCATATTATTAGATGGTTACTTTTACTACAATAGTTTGATCTAACTATTGTTGATAAGCCTGGCAAGGAAAATGTTGTTGCAGATTTTTTGTCCAGATTAACATTGCTTGCAGGTGAGGGGGGAATGGTTGATTATCAGTTACCAGATGAGCACTTATTCGCCATTTCAGTTCTCTCTCCATGATTTGCTGACATAGCAAACTATTTGGTATCTGCACAGTTCCCACCAAATTTGTCCTCCAAAGAGAAAATAAAGATTATGAGGAAGAGCGCTCCCTTCACTTGGATTGGGGGCAACCTCTTCAAACTTGGCCCAGATCAAATTCTGAGAAGGTGTGTCAGGGAGGAGGAAGTCTTTGACATCCTTCTGACCTGTCATGATGGGCCTTGTGGAGGTCAATTTGCAACAAATAGGACAACATTTAAAGTGTTACAAGCTGGTTATTATTGGCCCACTCTTCATCAGGATGTGAAAGATATACTAGTCAGTGTGATCAGTGCCAAAGGATGGGAAGGCCTACTCTAAGAGATGAAATGCCTCTGCAACCTCAAGTGACTTTCGAGCCATTTGATAAGTGGGGCATGGACTTCATTGGACCTATTGACCCTCCTTCCAAGAAAAAGAAGTATATCATTGTGTGCACTGACTATTTGACTAAGTGGGATGAAACCAAGGAAATTAAGGTAGCAAGAGAGGAGAAGGTGGCTAAGTTCTTAAGGGAGAATGTATTTTACAAATTTGGATACCCTAGAGAACTGGTCACTGATCAAGGTAGCCGATTTACCTCCAACATGATTGAAGACTTGCTAAGCCAACATAAGAGCAAGCATAGAACCTCCACTCCCTATCACCCACAAGCTAATGGGCAAGTTGACATGAACAATAGAACGCTAGAAGGCATCCTGACCAAAGTGGTTAGTAGCAGGAGGAAAGATTGGGTAGATAGATTAGTTGAGGCAACCACCTAGAAGATCACCACTGCATTCACAACCTATGAGTTGGTCTATGGGAAATATGCCCTGTTGTCCATTGAATTTGAGTATAATACATTGAGGATGGCAGCCCAACTAGATCTAGATCTCACAACGTACAAAATGAGAGATTGCTCTAGTTGAATGGTTTAGATGAGTTCAGAATGCAGGCGCTCCTACACACAGAGGTAACTCAAATTCAGAGGAAGATTTGGCATGATAAGAACATTAAAGATAAGAAATTTCAAGAAGGTGATTGGGCCTTGTTATATGATTCCATATATAAAGAATTTAAGGGAAAGTTAATGACAAGATGGTTAGGGCCTTATGTTATAGAGAGATGTCATGATAATGGTTCAATGCAGATCATAACCATAGATGCAGAGGCCATTCCTTTACTTGTTAATGGGTACATATTGAAAGTTTACAAAAGGCTATTGTCAAAGCAAGAGCTCATCGATGTTATCAATAAAATAGCGATAGTGATGGTGGTGGAGCAAGTCTCAGCTCTTGCATCTACAAGTCACTAAAAAAAAGAAAAAAGAAAAAAAAAAGGAGACTCAGGTGAAAACCTCCATGAGGCGCCTGAGTCCCACTATTGGGCTGAAAACCTCTTTGGGTAGCCCAATGGTGTCAAAAGAAAAAAGTAAAAAGAGAAATAAAAAGATCTATGGGTGAAAACCTCTCTTGAGGCTCCTGAGGCAAGCAACTAGGATGAAAACCTATTGGAGGAAGACTAGTTGTTTAAAAAAAAAAAAAATAAAAAAAAAAAGAGAAAAGAAAAGTCATGAAAAATTGTTTGCAGGTCAACAGGAGGACGATCAGAGAGAAAAGGAGAATCAAAAGGGACCTATTCCACTCATATTTTTATTTCACCATTCATTATCCTTCATCATTCCACCATTCCTTTCATTTTTTTTCACTCATTTGCTTCAGTTTGCAAAGGTACTCTGTTTTCTACAGGATTCCCTGTAAACCTACAGGATCCCCTTAAAACCTATGGGATGATCCTGTAGGAATTATAGTGGATAGGGCAAGGAAATGACCTATACATGTTAAAAAAATAAAAATTCCTACATCAACACTTCATTACCATACCTCTCTCCACCTTGATCACCCCTGCATTCATCATTTAAAAAACAAAATTATAGTCTTCAAGGAAAAAACAAAAAATGGACAGAGAGCAAAGGGGAACAACACCTGAAGGTCATTTTTCATTATTCACACACCCCTAGACCTCCTCTCTATCCATGTTCATCATCCTCCGGTCCGAACAATAGAAATGATTAAAATATTGAGTTGCAACAAGCTTCCAGTATGGAGATCCAAGGGCAAAAGAAACTCTAGAGCTATAGCAACACCATAATCTTCAACACTAGGTACCTGCACACCAAGGGAATTATCAAAGGACAATGAAAAAAAGGAAGGAGAAATAACATGCAACCAACACACAACAAGCACCTCATGTCTTCAAGAAACTACAACAAGGTATTATCACCACAGGTAAGTATCTCGCTTCACTCTCTCATTCACATAATGTAGTTAAAAGATGTAAAGGTTGTGAGCGAGTTGGTTTATAAGCGGAAGGTGGCCAGTTAACTTGGCCACCTTCGTTCAGTCAACAAATACAAAACAATTGGTCCTCCCACATGTGGCAGTGGTCAAGTCAAAGAAAAGGAGAATGAGGATGAAAGAAGTTAAGACTATGGATGCCCTAAGTGGGAGTTGATTATGAGGTGAGGGGAATGATGATGTGGTAGTGGGGACCAATGGTCCAAAAATAGAAAATTGTACCTCGGATGCAAGCACACCACCTCACCCAACTCGACCATAAGAGGAAATAAACGTTGATCCCCATGCACTCATGCATTCATCTTCTCGAGGCTCACTCTAGAAAATTCGCTCTCGTACCCAAGAAACCTACAAAAGAGAAAATTTCATCTTTCTCCTTTGCAGGACTTCCTATAGGATGACACAGGAAATCCTAAAGGATCACACGGGAATCCTATAGGATATAGTCAGGCAGTCTACAGGATTGGCAGAGAACAGTTTCAAAGGAGGAAACATAGGGGTTGGATACAACAAGCACCATGATGAGGTAGGCTCTACATTTCCTTCCATTTTTCCAAGTGAAAAGAATAAAAAAATCTCCTAGTTTGATTGAATTTGATAGCTGTGTAAGGGAATTGTATCCACAAGTATTTCAGTCCCATTTCCTCCTTCATTAAAAATTCGTATCATACATCTCTGCTCCTCAGAATTCACCAGAAAAAATGACAGTGGGTTTAACAGAAGGGAGCCCATCAACACTATGAGGATTCACCAACACTCAGATGTGCTAGAGATCTTCACAAGGCATAATTGGATGGGGTATTTTGAGAAACTAAGGGGGTATGATGATGAAGTAGCCCAAGATTTTTCTCTCTCCCTCATTACACTGACCAAAACCCATGCCATTGAAGTGGTGAGAGGCCTCTCCATAGAGCTCACCCCTAAACTCATAAGTAGAATTACCACACTTCCCTTAGGAGTGCCTTGGAGAAAGGAAGACAAGGGAGATTACCAAACTACCAAGAATAAATTGTTTTTAGAGGGAGAGGAGCCCATTGAAGACAAGAATGGAGTGAGGAGAGCAAGCCTACCATACCCTTGGAATGAGGTAAGCTACCATGTTATAAAATACATATCATGTGAAGGTAGGTACAATGTGGTATATGGATATCACTTTAGGCTTCTTGAAGAATTGAGGTTTGGAGCAGAAACACCTCCTCACCATAGGCTCAACATACCATACTTCCTTCTGCAATCACTGATAGATACAAGCATAAAGGTGCAGGAAGGAAATTCCCAACAGTTAGCCCACCATGGGTTAATTAGAATCATCATAGAAGATGCCCTCCAAAACCTCAGAATTCCTATCCAATGGGAAATTTTCAGAGACATGTAGACATAGTAGGATATCAAAGCCATCAAATATGATATTAGACCTATTGTCAGTGAAAAGGATGAAGAAGAGACTGGAACCTATGACGAAGAAGAAGAGAGGGATGAATATGAGATAGATGAAGAGGAAGAGGAGGAGAAAGAGAAAGAAAGTGATGAAGAAACAGAAGAAGATGTCAAGGAGGAAATTGATAAACAAGATGAGGACCTAGAGGAGGAAGAAGAGGGGAAAGACAAAGGTGAAAAGGGAAATGGAAAAGAGGAGGCAGAAGACAAGGAGGAGTCACCCAGGGTGTCTCCAAAACCCACTGAGAAAGAGGCAAAAACTACCCTCACTGCCCTTAACACCCCTATCAAACAAAAAGGAAAAAGATAGAGCCAGAGCCCCTTATACTTTAGAACAAGGAAAAGTACAAGGATAAGGCACGAAAAACCCTAAACTCCAACAAAGGTTCCCATTGTTATTGAGGATTCACCTAAACAACAGGAGAAGGTGGATCCTCCTATAAAAACTCTAGAAGAAGGATCCTCAACACAAACCTCCCCTAAGTCTCCTATCACCTATGTGAGAAGGCCTGTAACCAGATCTACCTCACCCAAAGGAATATACATCCTACACGATACACATCATGACCTATAGGAAGCAAAGACAGTCCTATAGGAGACTCTGCTAAACCTACAGGAAACTCAAAAATTGGATAAAGAAGGAAGTATGCAGCAAGCAACTAAGAGAGAGGACCCAGAGTTAAGGGAACCTAGTCCTTAACCTAACCTTGACTCCTACTACAAATTTATTGAGGGGGGCAGTGTCATTCCACAAAAAATTGCCATTCCATTATTCTTTGAGCCTGAGAACGAAAGAGCCAGACCTCATAGATGGATGCAGATTTCCAAGTGCAAGGGAGTGGAGGACATTGGTCACATGGAGGAGAAGCTCAAAGAGATGGGAAGAGAATTGAGTAGCTTGAGGGACAAAGAGGCCATAATGAAAAATCAGTTGGAGGCAGAAAATGCATGGTTGAAAGGATAGCTGCAAGAAAGAGAAAATCAATTGGCATCCATGGCCAGTCTATCTTTGGAAGCAATCCAGTGCAGGATGCCAGCTAAGTCCTATGCACTATACCTTAAGGAATAGTGGCTTCAGTTCCAAATCAAGACACTAACATAGAGAGGCACTATGCCATTCCAGGATTATAGACATTTCATTAATCTTTGTGATCAAAGCACATTGGAATATATGGCTAATATGTATACGTTCTACTTTCATAACATGGCCTTGATAGATATGAATGTATGGGACCCTAATGCAAATCTAGGAGATTTACAGTTGATGGCTTTGGCATCATGGATGAACCATGAGGAAGAAAGGGCTATAGAAATGAAGAAGATATTGGCAAGGGAACAAACAAAACCTCTCATGATCGGAGTTGAGCAATCCAATCCAATGGCTCTCATCAGTAAAAATAATTTAATTGCAAATGATCCTCAACTTTCACCTAGGTATCTTGTTGCCCAAGAGCAAGAAATTACACATTTTGAGGATATGTTCAGATTGTTAGGAGATGACAACATGCAAGCTTGCCAAAGGAGATGGAATACTTTGCCATATAGTTTGAAGATCAGAGAGTACCATTCTCCTCAAAGGATGAGAGAAGCACTGAACAAGACACCCATGTACAAGAAAACCATCCAAAGGCTCAAAGTCAATTGGATTGGCTTGAGACTCAGTCCACCACTACTCTTGGGGATGTTATAAGGAAGGAAGGAAGAAGAAGAAAGAAAGCAGTGGGAGGAGGTAGAAAGGAAGGCAAGATTCTATGCACAAGAAGACGAAACACAATAGAAGCATGGGATGTCAAGGAGGCCACTAGATCTATGAAAGACATGGATATTGATTGAGTTTCTCAAAGGATGAGAAACACTTTTAGTAGGGGGGTGATGATGAGCCTCATCATTGGGTAACTATATGGACCTTAAGTCACCTCCTAGCTTAGTCAAATCAACTCTTCTCACAATTTATTCCATGTTTTGATTATATTTTGTTTAATGAGATGAGCTAAAGTGAGATATTATGCCGAGTGGACTAATATGCATTGAATGTAGGTTTGAAAGAGAAAATCAAGGAATTTTGGCAAGATTAAGGTTTGAAACTTGAATGCGACAAGGGAGAGAGATTGTAGGAGGTAAATCCTCCTTATTTACTCCATCATTCGAATATTCCTCCATTAATCACACCATCTCGGAGTATAAGAAACCAAGTCATGAAGATCAAAAAGCAACCGAGCAAGTGATAGTCAAAGAGTTAGTTTATCTCAAGTTTGGGAGTCGAGCCTCCCTAGATTTAAGGAATTTGTTAGGGACTTCAGTTGTATAAATAAAGAGGCCAAGAGCCTAATTAGGATTTGAATTTTTGTTGTAAAAACAATAGTTAATTTTGAGCTCCAGACTTGTGGAAGACATTGCTATGTACTTTTCTTGTTTTGATAATGAGAATGAGCTTTTTCATGATCCAGTACTGAGTTAACTTAGAGGGTTAAAGATCTTGGGTTAGGGCCAAACCCTAGCAGCAAAGGCTCCTCTTCTTGTATCTGTATGCTTAGCTATTTTCATAGATTCATGGTTAAATTGTCCTTAGAAGTATTTCATTGCAAGTAGTGTAGATTTGATTAGTTGTTTATTAGTTTGCTTCCATTTGTGCTTTACTTCGGAAACATGTTAGAAGGTATAAAAGGAGCACCACAAAGCTGTCAGCAGCTGTCTTGGCCTCACCTCTTCCTTCATGGATCATGATTTGAGGAAAGGACACTTATGCAGCCCCAAAAAGACAGATTTCCATTTTCTCATAAGATTTAGAGCTTACTGTACTTGAACTAGCATTTGATCAGTTTTGCAAGTGTAGGATTTAATTACCATCTCTTCCATATTCAATCTTACAATAGATCTCATCAATGATTCCATTCTATTTTGCAATTTTCCTCATGCATGAAGTAGACATCTAGCTCATTAAATTATGCTTTTCTAGCTTATTAGAATTCTTCTTGTTTACATGACTCTTTGGAAATTATCACTGTTTTATGTAGAGTAGGTGCTTTAGAAGTAGAAATAGATCTCATAGCAAGAAACCATCTTCCAACTTCATCCATCCATAATCATTCCTTGCTTTCACCAAGACCTTCATCAATTTCATCATTTTACATAGAAAATCCTCCAAGCATGTTGAGAAAATCCAACCATCTCCTGACCTTGGTTTTGAGTTCTGAGTGATCCTAGGCATTTTCTCACTCCATTCCACCCATCAACCACCTTCCCTAAGCCTTCCATCACCTCTAGCACCCATCATTTTGCTCTCGGTTGTATCTTGTAGAAATACAGGAAATCTTGTAGGTTTCTAGTACATCCTGTGGTGGCCTATTTTGAGGCCGAATTGAGGGAAAACCTCTAGGAAGCCACACAAGGTAACCCAAGGATCTCCCAAACCTCCCAACCATCCTCCAACATCCCTAAGCCACCTGCAATATCACCAAAAAAGATTAGCTTTCACACTTGATTTTCCATAAAAAAGAATAAAAAGAAAAAAACTGATTTATTTCAGTCCTTTACATGCATAGTAGTGATGTTTGATGTTTTGAACTTCCATGCTTAGGACAATAGAATTTCATACATATTAGCTTGGCATTGTTGTAAAGCATAGTTACTTAGCAATTAGTTAGGAAATGGTGTGTTTTAGCATTGGATTTCAGTGTTTTTCATTATTGCAGTAGATAAGCTTTCTCCTAGAGTAGATTCCTCTTTCTTTCATTCAGTAATCAAGCTTCTTCTGGATCCATAGAAGTCTGGCTTGAAAAACCTGGGGTCTCTCACCATCTCAACAGTGACAAAAGGCATGACCATCACTTTTACTTGTGTATACAACACTGTCACCTCCAAGTTTGTACGAACCCCGAGTTGATAAAGTAAAGCTGGTAGCCCCAGGAGTTGCATCATTCTCGCTGCAATACTGGTTCTCATCAGAATGTGCCTCCATAGAAGTCATGACACTAATGATTTAATAGTATTCAATAAAAATTGTCCAAAAAGGTACTTGGAAAATATAACCAACATGAATGGAATAATAATCACTAAGATCATTAATAATGAATAATAACACAATTTTCTCCTTCCATCTAATTGTCAAAATGGAAATACAAGTGATGGGAGGGTAAAATATAAGCTCTTCAATCAATTAGAATTATTTTAAATAGGGGTCAAGGGATAATCATGGCTAAAATAATTGCAAATATAGAATATAAATACTCTTATTCAGATTTAAGTGAGGAAACAATGGATGCAGCAAAGGTAACAACAATAATAATCTCAGGTAAAAATAAATGTGACTTTAAGTAACAACAAATGTGACCTAGGAAACGATACTTGTGATTGAAGTAGCAATGGTTGTGACTTAAGACAAAACCAATTAAACATAGAAATAGTGTTCATAAAAGAAAAAACCACACAATCAAAAGAAACATCCAATCTATAAGAAAAACAGTCAAAATAAACAGAAAAAAATTCAATCTCTTTTATTTTTTTTAAGATATAAAAAAGAGAAATATTTTACTCGGTTATAGGTGTGGGGGCATTCCCCTATCCACCTATGATTTGAAAATATGCATCATCTATAAATTTATGAAGAAAGGACTCCTTTATGATTTGTTGATGGTAAAGGCATAATCAATGACCATTGGAAAGAAAGGAAATGCCGGAGTCATCGATAGTGGTGAGGTGCACAACCCCATTTTCATATACTTCACTGACCTCATAAGGGCCCAACCATCTAGTTTGAATCTTTCCTTGGAATTCTTGCAACCTAAAATCATACAGTAATTCTAAGTCACCCTTTTGAAAGTTTTTTCTTTAAATGAGACGATCATTCCATTTGTCCCTTTGCTATTTAACTATAGATTCTTTTTCGAGGGAAGCAAGGGGTTGTCTAATTCATTAAGTTGTTACAGACATTTTTTTTCACTTCCATAAGATTCAAACAAACTTCAAGTGTAGTTCTCAGAGTCTTGATTTCAAATTCAATTGGAAAGATTGGACTTTTACCATATACAAACTAGTAAGGGGAAAATCATGTGGTGTTATGCCAGGTAGTACGGTAAGCCCATAAGGCTTTAGGGAGGTTAATACCCTAATCCTGACAATTAGTAGCCACTATTTTCATCAGAATATATTTCAAAAATTTGTCTATGCTTTCAACATGACCATTCGTTTGTGGATGGTATGGCGAAGTAACTCTGGGTTTAATGGGATATTTTCATAATGTTCCTGGAATTTTCTGAGTTGCAGATTAGGATACGCCATTAGTGACGAACTCTCTAGGTAGGCCATACAAGGGAAAGAGCTCAAACATGAAATTTTCAACTACTTCTTTTGCGGTTGTTGAAACAACTATCGCCTCTACCCACTTTTTCACGTAATAAGTACATACCAAAATATATGATTTCTGATTTGAATGAGGGTTTATAAAGGCCACAAAATCCATAGTCCACCTTTCAAATGGTTCCAAAACTAGCTGCATTTGGAGAGGCATTTCATGAGATTGAAGGAGGTGTCCCATCCTTTGGTAGTTGTTACAACTCTGAACATACATATTGGCATCCTTGAATATTATTGGCCATACATATCCCATTTGCATTACTTTATGCCTTATTTGTTGATCAACAAAGTGACCTCCATAAGGCTTGTCATGGCAAGCTTTAAGAACATCATGAATTTCATCTTCCCTTATGGATCTGTGAATCTCAAGGTCTCCCCCCATATGAAAAATATAGCCATTAATCCAAGAAAATCAAGCACTACACTAAATGATCTATTTCTTCTCTTGAGGAAACAATTTTGAAGTTATTTTTCATACTTCGAGATGATTTGCAACATTGCCATACCATGGTGTTTCGACATATATTGTAAATAGATTTTCATCTGGAAATCAATCTTTCATAAGGGATGAATCACTTGCACGCGAAATCCTCAATAATAATTCTGCCATGATATTCTATTTTCCTAGCCTATCCTTTGTAGTAATGTCAAATTCCTATAAAAAAGTAGCCAACAAGTCACCTTACCATTAGTAATTGGTTTATTACCTAAATACTTAATGGCATAACGATTTTTATGTAAAAAGACAAAACAACCAATAATATAACGACAAAATTTATTGACAGCATAGACAAGAGCCAAAAACTCTTTTTCCCTCATAGTGTAATTTAACTCTATTGGTGTCAAGTTTTTTTTGATGTAGTAGATAGCATATTGATTCTTGTTTTCCTCTTGCCAAAGAATTTCTCCTATGGTTGTATCAGACACATTAGATGATATTTGAAATGGGAATGTCCAATTGGGACCTCGTGACACCAAAGTTGTCAACAATAATTTCTTCAGTTCTACAAAATCATTATCACACTTATCATTCTAGACAAATTCCACGTTCCCTATGAATCCATATAAAGATGTTGCAATATTTAAAAAATGTGTTATAAATCGTCGATAATAACCAACAAAACCAAGAAAATTATGTACCTCTTTTGGTATTCAAGGGACAAGAAGTCTACGAATTACCTCAATCGTTGTAGGGTCTTCCTGGTGATGAGGCTCATCATTGGGTAACTATATGGAACTTAATACACCTCCAAGCTTACTAAAATCAACTCTTCTCATAATTCCTTACATGTTTTAATTATATTTTACTTAATGAGATGAGTAAAAGTAAGATGGTATGTCTAGTGGTCTAATGTGCATTGATTGCAGGTTTTTGGGAGCAAATCATGAAAATTTTGGCTAATTAAGGTGCAGGAACTCAAATGAGACAAGAAGGAGAGATTATAAGAGATGGATCTTCGTCATTAAATCATCACTCATTCGAATATCCGTCAATCCAATCACACTAGCTCGGAGTTGTAGGCAGCCGAGTCATGAAGATCATTGGCAGTCGAGCCAGTAATAGTTAAGAACTAGTTCATCTTGAGTTTGGGAGCCAAGCCTCCCTAGATTTAAGGAAGTTGTTGGAGACTTTAGTTGTATAAATATGGAGGCCTAGAGCCTCACTAGGATTCAGATTTTTTAAGTAAGAGAACTAAGAATTTTTCAAGTTAAGGGCTTGTGGAAAAACACTATTATGTATTTTTTTGATATGATAATGAGAATGAGCATTTCCTTGATCCAACACTGAGTTGACTCAGAGGGCTGAAGCTCTTGGGTTAGGGCCCAACCCTAGCAGTAGAGGTTCCTCTTATCGTACTTGTATTCTTAGGTTATTTCATAGATTACTTGTTGAATTAATTTTGGCATTGTTTCATTGCAAGTATTGGTGAATTTGATTAGTTTGCTTCCATTTGTGCATAACTTTAGTAGTAGATTTATAGAGATAAAGGAATACCCAAAAGGATGATAGCAGTTTGATTTTGCCTCACTCCTCCCTGCAAGGACCAGGGTTTGAGGAAAAACTTCTATTCAACCCCAAAAAGACGAAATTCTGATTTCATATGGAATTTAGGGTTTTTAGCAAATTAGGCCAACATCTCTTTAGTTTTTGAAGACAGGTTTGAGTTGTTATTTCTGATATCTCCAACTTTGTATTATATTTCATGGTGTTTCACAATATGCTGCAAGTATTTTCGTGCATGAACTTGGCAAATGAATGATGGGATTCTGTTTTCTTATGTTGATTGGAAATCTTTCTTGTTTTGACATGATTCATGGATAAATGCCAATGATGTGTGTATTGCAGGAGTTTCAATAGTGCAGGAAGATCTCATGTCAACAACCCCAGCCTAACCTCATCCATCCATGATCACTAAAACCCACTAAGTCCATAAACCAATTTATCATTCCATAAGAACAACTTTCCATGTTTGTTGAGCAAATCCAACCATCTTACAAACTTTGGTTTGGGTTCTGAGGAAGTCCTAGCCACTCCCTTTCCTTATTCCTACCATCATTCAGCTTCCCTAAGTCCTACACCACCTTCCAAAACACTCCTTGTGCTTTTGGCTGGATCTTTTAGGAATACAGGGGATCCTGTAGGTGTATTAGGACATCTTGTAGGACAACCTATAGTGGCCTGTTTTGAGGTCAATTGGTGGAAAATGCTTCCAGAAAGATAGGTGAAGACCCCTGATTGCCTCTCAAGCCATCTGACCCTTCACAACCATCTCTCTCCATGCCTAACACACCTCCTATATAATCAAGAAGAGTTAGGATTCATATTTTCACAAAAAGGAAAAAAAAGAAAAAGGTTATTGTGTTCATTCATATGCACAACAATAAAGTGTTTTCAGATTTCATGCTTAGGATAGTTAGGGTTACACAAGTGTTAGCTTATAATTCTTCTTAAGAAATATCTCTTAACAAATAGCTAGATGAGTGGTGTGTTTAGATCATTTATTTCAGTCTTTCATTACTGCAGTAGACAATATTCCAATTCTCTCAATTAGGGTAAAATTCCCCTTTCTCCATTGGTAATCAAACTCCTTCTAAATCAATAGAAGGCTAGTTTGAGAAACCCTAGTGGTCTATCTCCAGCTCAGAAGGGACAAAGAGTGGACCCATTTCATCTACTTGTGTATATAGCATTTTCACCTCCAAGTTTGTACGGACCCCAGGTTGATAAAGTAAAGTTGGTAGCCCCAGGAGTTGCATAATTCTTGTTGCAATACTGGTGCTCATCACCTAGATTCTTGTAGCATAAGTAAAGTGTCCCAAGACTACACCTATCTACAACAAAAAGGGTCATTGGTGAGGGTCATGCCTGTGACGAACCTTTAAGATCCGTCGCCAATGTCACATATGGTGACGGTCCTTAAAAAAACGTTGTTTCAAGTGTGTATAGTGATGGTCCTTTAAGGTTTGTCACCAAATCCATTTTCAATGACACATTTGATGAGGGTGGCTAAAGGCCTGCCACTAATTCTGTCTTTGGTGAGACTTCTAGTGACGATATTTTACTGACCCTAACCAATGTTCTTTTTCATTAATTTTGGTGACGGTGAAAAATGTTCATCCTCATTGATCATTCCAATGAGTGTTTTATGACACTATTTGCGTGTTACTATATTTTTTATCAAAAGATGACAATTTAAGACCATTATTTTGGAGTCTTTTTCATTATGTGTCCAAGGCCATAGTGGTTAGAGTCAGTCAATTTGTTATGAAGTAATTAGTGTGTATCATTTCCCTCAAGTAATGAGAATATAGTTTTATTATGAGTCAACACATGATTAATCTCTATTAGGTTTATTATCTAGAAATTTCCCTTTAGATAAAGTTCCACTAGTGTGTGTAGGAACTATATTATTTAATACATGATAAATAATCATCAATTCAATTAATGCGAGAGACCTAGCACTCCTCAAAACTCTTGGCACACCTTCACATTCTTTGGCATAAACTAACATTCCTTGGCACCTTGCATGTCTTGGAACATATTTGTACCTAGAACATCTTGCCATGACTAGGACGCCCAAGCACATGTTGACATGTCGTAGCATATCATAGCACTCTGCTAGCATGTGTTGACATTCCATGTAGTCCCTAGCATGCCTTAGAACACCTTCACATGCATTGATATGCATTAGCACTTGGCATGTATTGAAACCTATTATTAGTGTGCTTAGCATGCCCCTTTTGAAAAAGATAAAGTCTCGACTGTTTAACCCTCTTATGTGTTCATTTCCTTTCATTTTAGCTTGGTTCTTCCTTTTTTTTCCTTGACACTCCTTAACACATATTGGCATACCCTGACACCCTACACATCCTAGCATGCCTTAGTAGTACTTGACATATCTTGGCATGCCTTAGCACTATTTGGCACATGTTAGCACACCCTGGAACTACCTATCACACTCTGGCACTTCTTGACATGCCCTGATATTATGTAGCATGCCTTACCATTGCTTTTCATACCTTGTCACTTCCTCCTTGGCATGATAACTAACACTCCTTGGCACACCCTCATATTCATTCACTTCCATGAATTTTTACCTAGTGCTCACTTATGTTGTCCTAGTACTCCCTAACACTCCCCAACATGTATTGGCACTCTCTAGCATACCTTAACACTCTTGAACATGCCCTACCACTTCATAGCATGCATAACACTTTCTGACACACATTGGAACTTGGAATATGTTAATCCTTGGCAACTCTTAGGATGTATGACATGCATTGAGATGACTGGGTATGCTTTGGCCTAGTTTAATATTATAGTTATTTGAGATCAATTTTTGGAAAGTAGATGAGAAGAAACATAGGAAGATTTAACACTTAGAATGCACTAACACTTGGCATTTGGCACTTGGAACCTATTGGCACCTAGTGTTGGTGTGCCTAGCATGCCCCTCATGGAAAAGCTAAATTCATGACTTATTAACCCTCTTATGTGTTAATTTCCTTATAGTTTAAATTGCTTTTCCCTTTTGTTGCCTTAATAGTCCCTAACATGCATTTTTACACCCTTTCACATCTTGGCATGCCTTAGCACTTAACACATCTTAACATGTTTGACATGAATTCACACTATCTAGCACATGTTAGAATTCCCAAGCACGCCTTGGCACTCATGCCCTCACAACTAGCCTTACATAATTCCAAGACTTGGGAACCTTACATTCCCTAGAACACCTTGGTACTCCCTAGTTGCCATATCCTCATAGATAACCTTACTTTTTTTGCAACTTGGGAACCTAACCAAGTCATTAGCAGAACAATGTTGTGCCCGACCCAAAGTATCCCTTTCTCTGAAATTACTTTGTCCATGCCTTTTCACAACCATAGGATTCCCTCCTGCAAGTCCTATTTTAAACTTCTCCTAAAACACGTCATCCTTGGGAAACTTGGAATTCACTAACACTCCTTGGCACACACTCTTATTCATTCATTTCCAAGAATTTTGACCTAGTTCTCCCTTGTGTTCCCCTAACACTCCTCAACATGCATTTACATTTTACGTTATACATTGGCATGCATTTTCATTCCTTGGTATGCATTGGAACTCCTTAGCTGTCATGTCTTCACAACTACCCTTACTTTTTTTGAGAATTTGGAACCCAACCAAGTCTTGCCTCGACGAAAATATCTTGACCAATTCCTTGGCACTCCCTAACACTCCTTAGCATGCATTGGCACACCTTGGTGCTTGACACATCTTGGTATACTTCCCTAACACTCTAACATGCCTTGGCACTGCATAACATACATTTTCACTCCCTCCTTAGCACACCTGGAACTCGCTGACACTTCATTTCCATGCATTTGAAACTAGTGCTCCCCTTTGTTTCACTGGCACTTGGATCTAACACTCCCTAGCATGCGCTCATGCCACACCTTAGCACTCAACACATATTGGCAGCCTAACATTCCTTGGAATTGTCTAGCATGTGCTAGTACTTCCTGGAATTCCCTAGCACACCTTGGCTCTCCCTATATGTCATGCCCTCATATATAGCCTTACTTTTTTGCGACTTGGGAACCCAACCAAATCCTTGGAAAAACAATGTTGTGCCCAACCCATATTCTCCCTTTGTATGAAACTGCTTTGACCAACCCCTTATTGTAACCATAGGCTTCCCTCCTAAAAGTCCTATTATGACCTTCTCCTAACTCACTTTTTCCTTAAGACACTTGGAATTCATTGACACTCCTTGGCACACAATTTTATTTGTTCATTTACATGCATTTTGACCTAGTTGTCCCTTGTGATGCCTTGGAACTCCCTAACACTCCTCAACATGCATTGACAATGCATGACATGTGTTAGCAAGCATTTTCATTCTTTGGCACTCCCTGGCACGCCTTAGCTATCATGCCCTCACAACTACCCTTACTTTTTTTGGGACTTGGGAACCCAACCAAGTCTTGACTCAATGACAATAGCTTGACCAAGTTACCGATACTACAACTAGGCTATGTATTGTTCACCTAAGAATTGGCTATAACTCATCTTAGTCTACTCCTATAAAATTTCAATGTATCCCACTTAACAAGTTATAAGTGACCAAGTCAAGGCTCATGTCGAACCATAGCCATAAAACAATTAAGCATCATAGTTTACATCTTGACATGCCATAGCACTTGGCACATCTAACAATCCCTTGGCACTATGTGGAATGTGTTAGTACCCCTTGCATTCCTTGACATGCTTTGGCACTTCCTAACACAACCTACCATTCCCTGACATGCCCTGACACTCTATCATACCTTGGTACTAACTAGTATATAACCTTGTCAGTCCCTCCTTAACACACCTAAAAGTCACTGACACAGCCTATCTCACACTCTTATTCGATGTTCATTTCCATGCATTTTGAACTAGTTCTTCCTTGTGTTTCCATGGAACTCCCTAGCACGCATTGACACACCTTGGCACTTGACGATTCTTAGCATGTTACCTTGTCACTCTAACATTCCTTGGCACTACCTATCATACCTTGTCACTCACTCCTTTAGACACCTAGAACTCATTGTCACTCTTTGTCACACACTCTTACTCATTCATTTCGATGCATTTGAAACTAGTGCTCCCTTGTGTTTCCGTGGCACTCCCTAACATGCGTTGGCACACCCTAGCACCTAACACATCTTGGCATGTTACTATGGACTCTAGCATGCCTTAACACTGCCTAGAATATATTGTGATGCAGGAGCATTCAGGTTAAGAAAATCAATGTATTTTAGTAGACATAAGGGGCTCTTGTGCTGTAAGGAAGTTGGTTTTCTAAGTGTTGAATTAATGTAATTATTAAGGTTTTTGAGTGATTTTAATAAGTAAGAATAGGTATTTAATTAAGTATAGTGAGGCATATTTGTAAATGTTCTCGAATGTTGGAGGACATGAGAGATTCAGGATAGTTGAGAGATATGAGAATTAGTTGTAAATCTTAGATTAGGAGTTGGTTTCCTTATTTGTGGATTAAAGAGGATCCTTAGGGATAAATATGAGATTTTAGGATTTTGTTGAGAATTTTATGGATCTAAACTAGGAATTGGTTATAGAATCCTTTTGTATAAATGTGAGCCAAAAAGACAGAGAAAAAAGTTAGTCAAGTTAGATAGTTAGCTGGTTAGCTAGTTAGAGGTTTGATTGTAAGCCTACAGGTAGGTAGGAAAACAGAGGCCACAGACATTGAAGATCAGGCCAAGGAGAGAGTTCTTGTGTAAATACCTGTTTATTAATACAAACAACTCGATTCTGAGTTTATGTGTGTATGGAGTAATTGAGTTATAATCTGTGTGTGAACTAGAGTAAGTTCTATGTAACAAAGGTTGCAGGTGGAGTTCGAGCATAACACAGAGAAGAAGAATGATATGAAGGACCGTAATGGATCACTTGAATCCATTCGAAGGATCACAATCGAGATTCAGGAGTGACAATGATTAAAGTATGTGGAGTTAAGCTGAAAAGGGAGTTGTGTTGCAGAACAACTAAAGACCCGAAACCCTGAAGTAAACCTGAAACCACATAGAACTTTGAGAAACCACGTAAAGGTCAAAGAAGTGAAGTGACAATGAACGGGAACCATCAGATCCTTGAGATCGATGGATATTAATGTCAGAAGAAAATGGCAGAGGAATAGATCTGGATCGTCAGATTGACAGATCCATTAGATCAATGGTGACATCAATTGCTGGGAATAGGAGTGTTCAGATGTCTTTATCGTCACTGAAGTCCCACACTTGATCCTAGCTGTCGATCCCATTTTCAAACGCTTATGTCACAGTCAACTGTGGGGGGTAAGCTGTTTGGTAATCTGTGTGCTAGTTGAAGACCCATAGGTCGTAGATTTGATGACCTCGTATATCCAATAGATATCGGTTCATAAAGTGATGGGACATTAATCTTAGAACGAACTCAAAATTTTATAGATTAAGGATTTATAATCCTTATCGGCTCTGTAAGGTGTGGGTAAATGTCGCGCAAGATTCTGTGCGATATTGCTACTGATCGTTGGATCAAGTGTGCCTTGATCAAACGGTGGAGGATCATCGATTAGGTCGGTTGATCAGATGTATCATCAACTGTCAGATTGAACGGTGAAGATCAACAGTGGTGACTGAAGTCGATAAGGCTTGGGCTTGAGTGGACCCGAAAAGTTTATCGACGTGAGTTAAATTTATTTGAGTTCCATAGGATGAGTGGAGATCACGCGACAACTGTTGATCTGATGGAATGAAATCGATGGTGGAGATTGTACCGATAAAAGTGGGCCTTGGAAAATGTGTCAAGGCCGTGGAAAGAGTGGAAAGGTAAGGTTAAATGCGGTTTATGTATATTTCTATTATGTGAGGTTATAATAGAAATAAAGCAGATTAAGGGAAATTAACCATGGTATGATTAGTGTTGAGTAAATCTAAGACCAGAGTAAGAGGGTATGGTTAATATGCGCAGGTTTAATAATTAACCAAAGTTTATGAGAGTTGAATAAGATTCCATTGGAGAGGTTAATTAAGGTTTAGACTATTGAATAGTCTTTGAAACATTTCTACATGATATTTTATTAAGGGGCCTTAAACCTTAATTTATGAAGGTTTGACTAGGCAGGGTAATTGAAATTCCTGGGATAAATGAGATTTTACATTTAATTTGCATACTGTGGGTATTGTCGGCTTAGGTTGGCATCATATTGTCACTCCCTCCTTCGCACACCTATAACTCACTGACACTTCCTATCACAAAATATTATTCATTCATTTCCATGCATTATTTTGACCTACTTCTCGTTTGCGTTTCCCTAACACATTGTAACACTTCCTAGCACGTGTTGGCATGCCCTAGCACCTGGCACATATTGGATGCATGTTTCCCTGACACTCTAGCATGCCTTAGAATTTCATAGCATACCATGTCATTCCCTCCTTAACACACTTGGAACTCGATGAAACTCCCTGTCACACACTCTTATTCATTCATTTCCATGCATTTTGACCTAGTGCTCCATTGTGTTAACCTAGCACTCACTAACACTCCTTAACACCCATTGGCACACCTTGGAACTTGGTACATCTTGGCATGATTCCCCGACACTCTTGCATTGGCATTGCCTAACATACCTTATAAATCCCTACTTAGCACACTTAGAACTTGCTAACACTCCCTATTACAAACTTTTATTCATTCATTTCCATGAAATTGAAACTAGTGCTCCCTTGTGTTTTTTGGAACTCCCTAACACTCCCTAGAATGTATTGGCACCGCACCCTAATACCTAGCACATCTTGGCATGCCTTAGAACTTGGAATGTATTGGCATGCTTAACATGTCTTCGAATTTTCTAGAATGTGTTATCACTTCTTGGCATTCCCTGGCACACATCAACACTTCCTAGTTGTTATGCCCTTATAGATAACCTTACATTTTTTGCGACTTGTAAAACCAACCAAGTCATTGAAAAAATAATTTTGTGCCCAGCCCAAAGTAACCCTTTGTCTAAAACTGGTTTGTCTAGCCCCTTATCACAATTGTAGGCTTTTCTTCACATCTTATTCTAAAATTCTCCTAACACACTTCGTCCTTGGGACACTTGGAATTCACTGACACTCCCTGGGACATACTCTTATTCTTTCATTTCCATGCATTTTGACCTAGTTCTCCCTTGTGATTCCTTGACACTCCCCAACACTCCTCGACATGAATTCACACTATCTGGCATGTGTTAATGCACCTTTTCATTGCTTAGCACACCCTGGCACTCCTTATCTATCATGTCCTCACAACTACCCTTAATTTTTTTGCAACATGGGAACCCAAAAAATCCATCCTCGACTACAACATCTTGAAAAAGTTATAGTTACTACAACTAGACTATGCCTTGTTCACCTAATAACTTCCTATAACTCATCTTAGGCTACTCACATTGAATCTAAACTCATACAACTTAACAAGTTACGAAGACAAGGCTCACATCCAACTGTACTGAAGAAGATGGAAAGGACAATCTCTATTGCAACTATAATCAAACAAAGATTTGTATAAATGTTTAGCAAGAGTGCAATATTTCTGCACTATACAAAATAGCAAAAGAGATCTCAAATATAAAGATGAACCTATGCCTTCAACTCATACTCATAATACTCATTACCTTATATGATGTGGCAAAATGTTGTTTGTCCAATTGTTGTAGCATTTTCTCCTACAATAGTTTTATTGGGTGTTTCGAACATCGATAAACTTTGAAGGCGATGTCACATTTTCCACATTACATCAGTGGGATTTCAATTTTGACTATGCCATTTTTCAGATTTCATTTATCACCTTGACACATTCTCTTGAATTTTATTCATTACCATGTGTTCCAACTCCAGTGATGCATCCATGCATATTTTAATAAAGTAAAAAAACTCTATTTTATTTTTCTTTTCAATTGTTTGTGTGTACATTTGCATGCTCTTGAATACCATATTCAACTTCTATACCTATTCCTGGAAGAGATACTTATGTTGCATTTCGTCTTTCTTACCTTGGGCAAACAACTTAAAAGATAATTCCTTCTCCTTGAAATTTTTCTTGAGGGAAACAATTGTTTCTGTGTATTCTTTGATAGGTTTTGTAGTTGTAATGCAAGTACTTTCCTTCTCTGCAACTATGGCTTCAAACTATTTACTTTGGTATTATTCTATTTAAAAATAAATGTAAAACATTTTCTCTCTTTAATTATTCTTCTTCTTTTTCTTTCCTTTCTTCTTCAAGGTCCCTCGATGGAGGTCATGAAACAATTTTATACTCTATCAATATTGGAAGATGTGAGAGTCATGGCTCGATAGATAAAGTTGTAGCCTTTCAACTTGCCCAACTAGGTCACCTTTGTATTTTTGCACACCAATATGACTCCCACATTGAGATCACAAATCCCTCGAGGTGCTCTATAAGCTCGTGGTTCGACTTAGCCCCCTTTGGCTGCAACTCGTAGCATGTTCCCTCTTTTTTACAGTTTTCCATTAATGGTATTTTCCCTTTGGATACAACTCGTTTCTAGTTTTTAAATTTTGTTTTCCTTGTGTTTGAGTCACTACCATGGAAGAGATCCAGTTACTGATTATTGGGAGGACCCAAAGCTAAAGGGAAACATTTTTGCGATGCCAATTGGTAGATCAGGGCTTGAAGGAAGCATGGCATAGGATTTTGTGGCTCCACTTGGTAGATATGGGCTTGAAGGAAGAATGGAACATGGTTTTATGGCTCCACTTGGTAGATTTAGGCTTCAAGGAAGCATGGTATAGGGTTTTGTGGCTTAAATTGTTGATGAGGTCTTGCCTCTTTTTGGAGATTCACTCATGGAGGGTTTTCATTGGTGGGCTTCTATTTAAAGCAACAACATGGGTACAACTAGAGATTCAGGTCCTCACATTAGCATCACTAATTTTCAATACTTTTTTCAGCTGGGGTTTTCATTCCTTGGAGGGTTTCTCATTTCCACCTTTGTCATGCTCCCCTATCCTGTCTTCTTTTGATGATCCACTTGCTTATGGGATGACAACTGTGGTTTTCTCCTTGGGGTTATCTGCCCCGAGTATTACTCCTCATGGGTTACTAATTTCTCCTATAGATCCCTACCTTTGAAAAAATATTTCAATATCGTTGACAAACCTAATTACCCTTTCCACCCATGAGCTCTATTCCCCCTCCTCGCCTCTGGCTCTCCTTGTCTTGCCTCTCAGTTTTGAAGAATTTCTTCCTTCTAGTTATCTAGAAATCTCTCCTCCACCCGTAAGTCTTGTCTCCATTCCTTTTTCTTCTCCCATAGTCCCCCCATTGATCTCATTGATACCTCCTCCCTTGACCACAATTCCCCCTCGTAGGAGGCCACTCATTCCTCCGAGCTCGACTCCTGATCTACTACTAGAAAATGAAAGAACCCCTCCGCGAAAGAAAAGAAGGGCCAAATCTCCTTCGTTTTGGGTGACAAGATCAAGATGCATGAAGTTTTTAAACTGTATGATTTTTCATGGGTAGGTTGTTCTTGTGGCCTTTATTTTAGTGGGAAGACAATATTAAAATGGATGACAAAGGAGTGGGGGGCTCACATCAACCTGTTGCCAACTTTCAAGATATGGGTAAGAGGTTGGCTCATTTTCTTTTTCAGCAAGTCTAAAGAGGTTCGTTGGAATCTAAATAAATTTTGGAGTATTGACACTGCCGCTTTCATGCTTAACTATTGGAACCCTCTTTTTTGTCCTACTCAGAGAGAAACTAGAGAATCCCCCTATTTGGGTTCGACTTCTTGAACTAAAAGTACAATTCAGGTCGGAGCAACCTCTTAGGGAAATTGGAAACAAGCTGGGGAAATGTTTGGAGGCCAACCTCACTTTCAAATACTCTATCGAGATGAAGGTGGCAAGGGTATTGGTAATATGGATATCAGAGATGGCTTATGGGGTAAATGAAACTCCAACATCAAGGCATCACTTCTCTTTAGACTTTGGATTATGAGGGCATCCCCTTCAAATGCCATAGATGTCACAAGAACGACCATAATGCTACAAAATATCCACTAGGGTTCCATGGAAACAAAGGTAAGTACAAGCCCTCATCTCCCAAGATGAAAGAAAAGGCTTTGTCCTGACGATGAAAACTCCTCCTATCCTTGCAATTGTCTGAACTGTCCTTACTATCTCAATGACTTTGGCTCTAGACCTCACTATGACTGTTCCTATGATAATTGATGGGGTTTCAACAGAGCATAAATTTGATCAGCCAAAAATCCACATAGCCACTTCTTCGATGACGCCACCCTTAGGTACCCTCTCTTCATCTATTTCTTTATCTTCTATTGTTAGCTTTATTTTGGATTTGGGGAAGATTGGAATACAAAAAAACATGCACTCCCTGTATATATGTTATTGAAAACAATTATACGTTTGTGTGGCTAGGGTCATGTGGTAGATATCAACTTCTTCATTGAATCCTAGAAGTCACATCCCTTTGGTGGGTGATTTCAAGAACAAACATAATATACTTTACATTATGGCTAATAATTGGCCATGGCTAGCTCTATAGGAAAAAAAGGTATTGTAAGAAGGCCTTATGCTTTTGGATAGCATGATTAAATCCTTAGATCAAATGGCATTTATGCATGTTGATGTAGAACTTTGATGGTAGTGATAAAAATGTCTTGAAGTAAAAACTCAAAAAGTGTATTGAGCTTAGTTAACCCAATATGGGAGTGCAATCATTTTGTTGAAGTTCATGATTCTAACAAATAAAAGGAAACATATGAATATCCAAGATGAATGTCGAATCCATAATTTGAATATGTATATGAAGACACCAAGTATGTTCATGACCCTAGAGAAATATGTAAGGAAGAATCTTTAGTCACATGTACCATTATATGTTGTTGATTATTATAGCCTTTCATTTAAACACTTTTTCATGTAAAGTCCATTCTTGGGTTTGCTTGTTATGGCACGCTATAGTTAAAAGGAAAATATAACAAGAGGTTATATCGCCAATATTTGTTAATTGATGAAAGGTTGTTTAATGAATGCGGTGTCATAATTCCTTAGATTATTAAGTATAGAGTGCAAGACCAATTTGGATGCATTCTATATCTATAACGTTTTCCTACAGAATTAGTGGGAACATTATTTGGGTATATAGGTGTCTTGATGGATGGAAGTATGTTTATAAAATGCCTTATTGTTCAATTTTTATAGTTAGTTTGATGTTAGGCTCTAGAGTACAATAAGTTCCTAATTATTTTGTGTGGTCCTAATGTTTGGCTAAAATGTATGATTGTTCTCCAATTCGTATGTTTTTTGAGATGAAAATCCTATAAGTAAATCATAATGGATGAGCATATATGAAGAATTTGTCATAGAGATGCTAGAAGGTTTATACAATGAATAACTAGTGGTTAGTTATTTTAGTGGCAAAAGATGAATTAAAGCAATATTGTTTGAATCCCAGTTTTAATTGTAGATATTTTGGAATTATGAGTTTGCAAAAGGGGTGACATAATGATGTTCTAAACATCATAGAGAGATTTTGGAATTTCATCCAAACCATGACAATGATATTCCTTATGGTAGCAATGGAGATTGATTAGAGATGAACAAACAAGGTACACCTTTTATTATATTGAATCAAAACTAGGATCACATGGAAAGATGAATCACATCTTATATTTGGAGGAAGTCTAACATAGTGTGTGTAGATTATGTGTATTGGTCATTGATGCTTTTAAGCTTGATCTTAGAGTTGGTACTTTGGAGGAGTATTGTAATAACATGCGATATTATAAAATCTTGTACTTATTGCCTCCATGATATGGAGCATGTAAATAGTATGTAACCATATCTATCTATGTATTATGTAAAGGGAATATCATTGTATGACTCTTGTAAGAAGGCATACATATTATCCATGTGCCCTTGATAATTTGGATAACTTGTTTAATATAGTGCACAAGCGTTGATAGAGTATGGGTCATGTGTGAGTTGAATTATCTATGAGTGAATTATGTTGGTTGTAAAATCTAAGGGGTGTGATGGGCAAAAACCTAAAGTTTCCTATACATTTAGGTGGAGTTCATTGAGAATATGTATGAACCATTTACTTGAAGGAGATATTAGTGGGTTGGTAGTTGCAATAGTTAGTTACCCATGTATTTTGGTGGATTGTCACTCCTTTATGTGGATGCTGACAATTTGGTAATGTATACGTGATCGAGGAATGATATACAAATGCCAAGTTAGACCATATATATACTTTATTCATCAAGAGTGTCTTTAATGCATTGAACCAATGGAATATGATGATGAAGGATTCCCTAACAAAGATAAAGACGCGTCTAACACACTAAGGGTGACAATTGGGATTATTAACTCCTACTTATCATATAGAATATTATGTGATGCTTATGTTCATACATGAAAATTTTGTGGCCATGTTAATGTATTGATCATTGTGATGTAGAATTGGTCTCAACATGTCTATTCTTCTTATGTGTTTTTTGGAGGTTGTTAGATCATGGTTTGATGAAATATTCTGGTCAACAAGATTTTTTAAGTTAGTACATAATTGAAATTTATTTAACAAGTTTTTAATGTGCCAAGATAGCACATTTTTCTAAAAAAAAAAAACTCTTATTTATTTATATATGTTATTACATTGTTAAATAAATTGAACATGAATTTTGGTGTATAGAATATGTTCACTCTCTTATTATTTAGATTAAAATTTCAAAGATTAAAGTTTTATTTATTATTTATTTTTTAAATATATATAAATAAAAAAGACAAATTAATATTACATGAATTTCATTCTATCACATGCATCCATATGTTATTCATCCATCAGTACCGATGCGGACCCATGAAAAGATAACTCTATGGTTAGGTATATCGAGATCTAGACCAAAGATCTAGACAATTTTCCTCGTTTCTACTCAAACAAGCCATGTTGGAAGAAATAAATGGGAAACAATTGGCGTAAGCATGCAATGAACATGGATCCATATGTTTATTGAGTAGGTTCACTATAACATATTGATGTCACTTTTAGAGATGGTGTGTCATTTACCCTCTATAGAATAGAGATTAGAAATTTAACCACCGATAGATTTTTTATTGTTGTATTTGAATGGGAAAAGAGAAAAATGTCATGGATGAAAAATAGTATCTAAGCCTCTTCATTGTGAAAGATACATGAGTGGACGAATATTAGCAGAAGAAAACACAAGTGCATATGAGATATGGTTGCTTCTAACAATGTAAAGACCAAGAGTAGAGGTGATATATGCATTATTTTCACCCAAAACATCCCATCCATCTTATCGACTTTCTTTTGTACTTTTTTTATGCAATTAAAGCGAGTTCTATAACGACTTTGCGATTTTGACATTAAATCATATTCGGGGGGAAAAAATTTGTATCTTTACTTTTTATTGAAGTATCAATTTTTGAAACCATCACACCTTTGGTCCATTCATGGTGGTCAAACAGACTTTTTTTCTCTTATTACCTACTTTCAAATGTTGTTTTGTTTATGTAGTTATAGTTTTACTCTAGCCCCATTTTTAAGAGAAACTCCAAGTCATGCATTATTTTATATCTAAACCAACAACTGAAAATCGTGGCTCTATATTCACCATACTCAACTCGTCTGTTGTTCGATTGCAGAGGAGCCTAGCAGAGACGGTGCGCCTTCTCCGTGTTGTCAACAACAAAGATGATGCATATGAAGGTGTTCTAAACATCTAGTGTCAGGTAAGCAGAAGAAATATGACCTTCATCCTGCATGTCCTTTGACTCCTACATTTGCGGGTTCAACTGGCCTGGGTAGGCAGCTGAGGTCAGTGTACTGTGTTAAGAAGGGCAAGTTTAGAATGAAATTGAGGGCTCGCTACTCTTTAGATAGTCAAAGGGCCTATCTACGTCGTTTTTAGCGCTAACCAAGGGCACATTTATTGGGAGGTTGAGTTCAATTGGGTTGGAGGTAGAAATTGTTCAAAGTTACCTTAATTATCTTGAGGACAAATTTTGTTACTGGAAGGCCAAGCCCATCAAGTATTGTGACCATATTTATGAAGAAGTTGAATATATGTGGGAGGTGGATTTGGTATTAGAGAGTTCAAATTATTGAGTTGGGACGAGATCATCATTTCTGAGGTCATATCCTTAAGTGAAGAGTAGAAAAAGTTGTTGAAGGTTCCAGTCTTTTGGAAGACAGAAATAAGCTTCTTCTACAGGCCGATTTGTTTCATTATTGCCAGATCTATAAGCTAGGTTCAACAATGCATTATAAATCTTCATATCAAGATAATAAGAATAATCATTTTGTCCCTTTTATATCTCTGTTGCATGTGTTCATTACTTTGTCTTTCAAATATTTGATGAAACGTTTGTCTTTGAAATGTTTGAAAAAATGCATCAGAGGTTTAAATTTTTGTGAATTAAAACTAGCATATTTTAACTTGGGAACATTACATGACAATATCTTCCTCTATCTTTTGGAATTGATTCATTCTCTCATCATCCCATTTAAGATATTATTCCTTCAACAAATTTGATATGGGTTTGTTTATCTCTACAAATTTTAGTATGTACCTCTTGATGAAATTTATTTTATCAAATTAAGGTTGCACTAATTTCTTACTTGTAGGCAATGGGATTTCTTGAATTGTTTGTATGATGTTTACAATGATTTTGATGCCTTCCTTTGACACTATGTTCCTAGGGATCTTTCTTTGATAAACTATGATATCTGACTTCTTTGGATTCAATGATATCCCATACTTTTGACATCCATGGAAAAGTTATTTAAGAAGATGAACATGGGAACTTTTTTTTGGAAATAGATTACCTTAGGAATTCCCCCCATGTATTGGAGAAGAGCCAACCTAATGTGAGGGAATATACCACTGAGGTGACAATGATAGTCTTTCTAAGTTTCC
>APFE031524287.1:0-12363 GCA_000404065.3 Pinus taeda
AAATTTGTTTCGGACATTAGTTTGGCTAAACCTTGTCCTTTTATCAGCTTGGTAGGTTTTATCTCAATGTCATATTCAAGGATGTTGGCAATCCATTTGCCTCTTTTTCCTTCTAGTCCCTCTTGAGTTAATATATATTTTACAACAGAGTTTGGGACATAGGCAGTCACGTGGGAGTATAAGATGTAAATTCTAAAATCTTTGATGGCCTTAACTAGGGCATAAGCCTGCTTTTCCATAATCTGATATTTCAAGGGTGCATCTCTTAAAGCTCGGCTGAAGAAAGAAATTGGCTTTTCATTACCTTGATCATCTTTTTGCAAAAGGACAACGGCTATGGTGTGCTCAGATGCAAAAGAAAAAATAATAAAATCTTTGTCAAATTACGGACTGGTGAGGGCAGGCGTTTGAGTCAAGGCAGTTTTGATACTCTCAAAAGCTTGCTTGGTCTCAAGAGACCATCTTACCTTGGAATATTTTTTTAACATATTACTCAATAGCCTTATTAGCTCAGCTAGGTTTGGGATAAATCTCCTTAGGAAATTGATCTTTCCCAAGAATGCTTGCAGCTCTTTTATATTTCTTGGATATGGGATTTGGGGGATAGCTTGAATTATTTCAGGGTCAATTCTAATCCCATCTTTTGATATGATGTGGCCTAGGAGCTTGCCCTCCTCAAGGGCAAACAGGGACTTCTTAGGATTCAAGGAAATGCCATATTTCCTGCATGTCATGAAGATTTGCCTTAGGTGTTTAAGGTGCTCTTGGTCAGATTTGGAGAAAGGGGTTAGGTCATCTAGGTATACAACAAGTAAATCATGTATCTCCTTGGAAAATGCAATATCCATTGCCCTTTGAAAGGTAGCACCAACATTTTTCAACCCGAAAGGCATTTTAACATACTTAAATGTTCCCCACGGTGTGGTAAAGGCTGTGTTGTCTTGGTCATCTGGGTGAACAAGTATCTGATTAAATCCTGAAAATCCATCCAGTAAAGAAATTCTAGAGGATCCCACTACTCTTTGTAAGATATGGTCCATTTTAGGCAAAGGGTATTGGTCTTTTAGAGAGACCTAGTTTAAATTTCTCAAGTCTATACACAGTCTTATCTCTCCTAATTTTTTCCTTGTGGGAACTAAGTTAGATACCCATTCAGAGAATCTGATGGGTGCAATGATACCCGCTTCAAACATTCTCTTTATTTCTTTTTCAATGAGGGGAAGAAGCATGGGGTTGATTCTTCTAAGCTTTTGTTTGAACGGTTTTTGATTTGGTTTTAGGGGAATGGTGTGTTGAATCACTGAGGTGTCATAGGACTTCAAGTCCTCATAACTCCAAGAAAATACATCTTGGAATTCTTTGAACAAATCCACATATTTTGGTTTTTGATCAAGGGGCAGATTTTTGGACAACTTAATCATTTTGGGTTGTTCTGTTGTTCCTATGTTGTGTTCTTCTATAGCAGCATTTAGAGGCTCTATTTTTGGCTTTTTTGGCACGTCGTTGTCATCGAACATGTCTTCTAATGGAGTAAGGCCAGTAGGTAGAAAATTACTCTTTAGATCAATAAACTCATCCTCTGCTCTGGTTGTTTCCTCTAAACACATTTGTTTCAGCTGTTCTATGTTTGTATTGTCAAAAACAGTTAGGTTAAGGATTTGTTTAGCTATTGCAGCTGTTAAAACCTGTTGATTTTCTTCTATTAGCTGTTGGGAATCGTTGATGGCATCCATGTCAATTTTTGTGTTCGAAAATTCGCCCTCAAGAGTGAGGAAATTGTTAATTTGGGCATCATTTTGAAACACTTGCCAATCCTTGACATTGTTGGGGACCGAGGGTCTATTTTTTATCTCAGCAGTGAAATGGTGATTTGGTTCAAAGGGAAGCTTGCATGTGCTAGTAAAAGTTGCTAGACTGTGAGCATGAATATTGTGATCTCTTGAAATTTTGGCAAGCTTGGACTCATTAAAAGAATTGAGTATTTCTGTGGCAGCAGTCCTGTAAGCTCTCATTCTACTGTCATTCGTAACAAATTTACCTTTCATTTGTTGTATAATTAAGTCGGAGTCACCTAGAATGGACACTTTAGTAGCTCCTAAAACTTTGAGCAATTTTAGGCCTAAGAGGAGAGCTTCATACTCTGCCATGTTGTTTGTACATCTGTAATTTAATCTATAGGCATGGCCTTCTGCACGATTGTCATGTGTATTGTAGATCCATACTCCTGCCCCTGCTCCTAATTTATTGACAGAACCATCAAACTCCAAATACCATGTGATTTCTTGCTTAAGGTTTGTATTAAGAGTTTCAGTTATTTGAGGATTGGGCAGACTTATCATTTCTTTTTCGGGAGGTATTTTTTGTTTGCTAGTTGCCTTGACTGTTGTGGCAATTTCATGGACATTGGCAACTGATTCCTCATTGATGCATGTTTCTTGCTCTAAGGTTGAAGGCTTATCATCAGTTGGAGGATTGGTGTCGTCATTAAATAAAATAAAAGAATCCATATCAGAATGGATTGAGTAAATTGGAAATTTTTGGGGATTTTCCTCACTACTTACCACATACTTCATCAATGTTTCCCTGTACAATCTCTTTGGTTGCCCAAAGACAGATATCGTGGCATAAGAGAGGTCAAGTTGAAGGGATCCTTGCAGTTTCGCTCCCCATGATCTTGATAGGAGCATGCCATACTTCGTTGGAATGTCAGCAACTACTACGTCCATTAGGATTGTCTTGTTGGGAAATTGGACTAGAGACACACAAAGGTCTTTGATTAACCCTAAACACTTGACTTGACTTGAGTCAAAGGAGTATAAATCCTTATAGGGTCTTGTGACATCAAGGTTCAGTTTTTCCATTATAGCTTTGGGCATAAGGTTATGTGAAGCTCCTGAGTCAAACATGGCATTATGCAAGATTTTATCATGTATGTGCAAACTGACATAAAAGGGTGGAACAGGTCCATATGTTGATTTACCGTTAACTTCTGGACCAAACAACAGCTCAGGGGTATCATCTAAAACATTTACATCGTCCTTGATCTCTAGTAGTTGAAGTGACCTTTGGATTTGTTGCCTATATATATCATGTTTAGCAAGTTCTGAGAGGGGAATGGATATCTTGAGTTTTCCAATTTCTGCTTCTAAGTTAAATGGTTTCTCGAATGGATTCTTAGTGTTGATAGTAGCAGATATCTCTTTCTCAGGCATATTCTCTATGTCTTCTTTCTGAATGTCAGTGTTCTGATGAATGACAGTTTGTGGTATTTCTGTTTTGGGAAGATTTTTTGGATTGCTGTTAAAATTTTCTTTTGAGAAAGAGGAAGGTGGAGGCTGACCTATAGGAGGCTGCATGTCTGTTATGTCCTCTACAGTTACCTGATGTGGGTTTGGGACAACAATATCAGCTGGTTGAGTTATGGTGACCTTGTCTTTAATTCTGTTGGGTTGCTTGCTATCCTTTGTTCTGTTGGGTGCAGGGACATCAATGGTCGTTGTTCTTAACTTATATTGTTTGTGCACTTCATATACAGCAGAATCATAACCTTATTTGAAATCAAAGGACTCTCCCGACTTCGTCTGAAATTGTTTTATATCAGGGTAGTTTTGGACCTCTTCAGTGAGAAAGATTTGCTGTTCATTATTCGAATCGGTCAGGTTCATGTGAGTCTCATCTGTGGGCTCACCAGATGTGGATGCCTCTGCATAATTCTCTTGGAAAGGAGGCCTAATTTCATGGTCGGGACTAGCCCTTCCCGCGTTTGTGGTTTGGCTTTTCCTGAAGTTCGGGTTCCTTATGGTGTTGGACTGTTGTTCTTCCCATGATGATTTTCTATCAACGCTCTCTACTCTATCTCCTAGCCTGTGCATGCCGCTGATGATAGCATCTAGTTTTTGATCTAAGGCTGAGGGTTCTTCCTTGAAAGTGGTTCTTCTCTCGGTTCTGGCTCTGTTTCTTTTGGCAATTAGGTTTGCCTCCACACTGACAGCAACATCCTTCATCTCTGCAAGGCTTTGAGGGGCTCTTTCCCTTAACTGATATGCCATTTCAGCATCAAAACCATCAAGGAATTTGTATAAAGCAAGATCAGGCGGAGGTCTCAAATTTTGAGGTATTGCATTGTAAACATTATTAAACCTTGCACAGTAATCCAAGACAGCCTCTTGAGGTCCTCTTTTGATAGTATCATACTCAGATAGTATGTGCAAGGGGTCTTTCTTTTTCTCCCATCTGTTAATAAATGTCTGGTATAAGACTTTTGGATTTAAAATGGAATTGGGTGTAAGTGACCTAAACCAGGTTCTGACATCGCCGGTAAAACTTTGGACAAAAAATTTCATTCTCACACTGTCATCATCAATCTCATAACTCTCGAAGTAATCCTTCATCTTCTTGGTATGCTGTAGGGCTGTATAGGAATTTGTGCCATCAAAATAGGTAATTTTTGTCTGATAGTCCTGAGGCATAGCCTCGGGATTGGCAAGCAGCTGTAAGGGTGCATATCTATTAGCCATATTAACAGGGATAAGAGGAACAACAGGGTTAAGGGGAATGACTGGAGTGACTGGGATACTAGGAGTGGTAATGGTAGTATTTGCAGTGAATGGAGGTGTAGACACAGACACAGCGGTTGGGGAAGTGGATGATGAGCACGGGGAAGAAGGGTTTGAGCGGAGCAAAAATTTGACAGGGGTTATGAAACTACTATGTAGAACTGTTTCGGGAATAGAAACAGTAAAATATTCTCGTTGTCCTTGCTTTCTGCGGATTTTAAGGATTATGTTAGGGTTTTCAAAAACAGCAGGGGGATTTGGATCTGGATTCGATCTGGTGTGGCGCGAATGTTTCTTGGGAGCCAGCTTCTAACTTGTTTTTGGGAAATTTTCTAAGAACACAGGTCGACCGAACCTTTTAAGGTTGGTTTCTTCCTCTATGGAGCTCTAGACTGGTTTTGTGAGATTATCTGAGGAATTCGCCAACGGAGTTTCCATTATGTTAACACTCAGGTTGTCCCTAAGCTCCTGAAGGGATACGGCCGAGGTAACCACAAACCAATCTTTGGATTGCAGGTTCTAGCCCACCTGCAATCAGAGAGGGCTCTCTCTTAATGATTTAGCTTTGTTGAGGCTGATTTTAGGCTAGTTTTTGAGTTCAAGGGTTTTGAATTTTTGTTTGGAAGGAAGATGATTATGAGGTAGATAATTCCAAGCAGAGAGGCAAGGGAAATTGTGATAAGTTTCAAACCATTGGGCATGGAGTCATGGATTAAGGCTTGCTGCTGCGTTTTCTTGGTCACAAGAGGATTATGGAGCGAGATAGCTACACATGAGACAATTACTAGCTTGTTGAAGAGATGGAATGATAATCAGTGATGAAGGGAAATCAAGAATATTTCACCAACTGATAGGGAGGAGAAGTGAATCAATGGTTATCTAGGAGCAGTTAAGAATTCCTAAACAAACATTCATATGTGAAAGAAGTAGCGTAAACAAGATCATTTAAGTATACATGTTCATAACTATTCTTGATGAAAACATAGAGAAATTGCAGAAATTGAGCCTAGGGTGCAGCCAAGCAAATCATAAACTATTCTTCTTTTCTGTAATTTAGATGGTGGATTGATGATAACATAAACATAAAAACTAAACAGAGTTAAAGAAACAATTATTGAACCATGTCGAAGCACAGGAATTCCATGGTCACTTCTCGACCAGTTAAACATAGCGGAAAGTTTCAGAATCCATGCTTTCAGCAGTCTTTGATTATAGAAAGTACCACATTTACAGTGCAAGTCTCTGCTCAAAAATATCAAACTAACAAAGAAAAAACAAGCAACCAACCAATCCCTACTCCATTCTTCAGGGTGGTATATATAAGCAAAATATCTAAAATCATTTATTACAACCGACCTAAATAGGTCTGCAGGAAAAAGGCTTTCTAAAACTAACTTATGCTGGAATTAAATGTAATCAAGTCTTTTTTGGTTGCGCCAATGGCAGCTGGATCAAAAATTAAGTTAATATGATGTCCTCTGTGGCTTGGTGTAGTGGTTCTGTCATAGCTGTGCATTGAGTTCTGGTCCACTGATCTTCTGTGAGTTTAATGTGCAGTGATTTGTGCTAATGAGCTTTCAATGCGCCCTCAACTGTTTATTGACTTTCAGGGCTTTCCTTTTAATGCTGAATTTGCCTCGAGCCCTGAGAAAACCTCCTCTGATACGCTTCGTCGCTACTCTGATACTCTTTAATCTCTGATCCTGGTCTCTCTTTGTCTTCAAATACGCTTAAATTGGCAAAATCGGGCTTTTTCGGGCCTTTTCGGTGTAAAAAGGGCCAAGGAATCAAAAGATTCCCTAAAGATTCTCCAATATGGCTCATTTCCCGTAGCGATGTGCGATTCGAAAACTACCTCTGTTTTTCATTCTGGAGCTCCAAAGCTTGACTTTCACGCTTGCACATTTTTCTGTTTTTGGCTGCTGACGTCAGCATGATGTCAGCTGTACGACGGATGATGTCAGCATGACATTAGCCGTGGGGTCCTCTGGTATAGATGTGACGTCAGTAGGGTGACATGGAAGTACGGTGGGGTGATGACATGGAGGGACACGGTGGCAGGTGACGTGGGCCAGGTGCAGGCAGGAAGGGGTGAGGTGGAGCCGACGTGGCATGATGACGCGGCACTCCTGTAACATGGGGGGAAGGCGGTTTTGGCAGGGCATCGGACCGCTTTTGATACAGAAGCGGTTTCTGTCAGGGGCGGCCCAATGCAATGGGAACGCGCCAGCTGTCCCGGTGTACGACGATAAAACCATCGGACATCGGGTGCTAACGTGCCCACACAAAAGGGCGCCCGATATGGATATCAGCCGTTGGATCTGGGAGAGGCGATTAGACGGTGGACAGGCGAAGGAGGTGCGTGAGGTTTAGTGAAACAGCGCGTGCATTAGTTTTTTAATTTTTTCGTGGCGCGGGTGGGTTTAGACTTTAGGAAATGGGTTAATGGGTTTCGACGCTTGGTTTATACATTAATCAAAACCTAATAATTTCCAAAGAAAATGCGCGTGGGGGGGTTTGCCTTTGGAGAGGGTTTCTTTGTGTTTCGGAAGGGGTCCAAACACTAGGGAAGGGGAAATTTATGTAGAGATGGGGGCTCTTACCAAGGTCCAGATGACCTAGTAATTCCCAAGGGATGTTTATGGTTATATTTCAACCAGGGAGAGGGGATATTTACATAGGGGAGATATTAACATGGTTTTTTAAATAGGGGGAACGGAAATATATAGGGAGCTAAATAATAATGTCAGTAGTTAATATGAAAGTGACCAGAAAGCGCTAAGTTTCAGAGATCTTAGGCTGTGAAGGGGAGATAGAACTTTGTAGAGAAAGTGTGGAGCCTCCTTGAGTAAAGCAAATCTTTACCAAGGCTAATGACATGGAAAATGATGAAACTAAGAGGTATCAAGAAGATCTTGACCTCTTTAGGGGAGGTTAGTAAGTGATTTTAGGGAAGAGGAAGAAGAGGGAGTTAGTCATGCCTCGCTTGAAGTCCTTCAAATGGGAGCTGTTTGCTGACTGTGATGTGTATGAGTGTAACACTTGAAAATGTGGAATTAATCACAAATGAACCTTCTGCAACCTCAAAATTACCTACCCAGCCTACTTACCTAACATTTTTTCTTCTTTTTGGTTTGGGTGCACTTGGACTTGCAAACCCAGCTTTTCAACTTTTTCTTTTGATGTCTTCATATTCTACATCTACACTTATTTCTTCCAAGGGCCCAGATTAAGCAGTTGGGCTCCTTTGATTCTCTACCTATCTAAGAAATCTGCAAGATTAAGCTGTTTGGACAGATTTTTTCATTCTCTATATTCAAAACGAAATTGAAAAGCAAGGAGAACAAGATTAAGCTGTTTGGGACCTCCTTAGCTAAAAATTTTTACAAAAAAGAAAGACTCTTCAGATTGGAAAGTAACCGATAACTTTGAGTAACATTCTCTCATGGCCTCTTTTTGGTGATTGTTAGAAAATATGGAGCATTGCAGCATGCAAAGTATGACATATTTGGCCTGTAAAAATGTCAATCATGAAATATGAGTAACCTGCTGCAGCAGGAGGCTAACACTTCCCTAGCATGGAGTTCTGCCATTACTCTCTCCTGTAGCTGGTATAATATGTCCCACAGAAGGGCAGCCAAGTTTAGGCCAAGTCCCTTGATATGGCCCACTACGGCTCTGTCCTTCGTGCTGTCCGTTGTCAGTGCTCCTTCCAATAGTGCGACAGTGTCAGCCATTTTGGCCTGCAGCAACTGCTTCATTGCCGATGTACCTATGGCACCATTGACGGCTACCGTTCCCTCCTGGGGGGGTCGCACTTGAAGTTGCTGTAGCTACACCCTGAGGTCCCCCAACACATTCTGCTACTCCATCATTTCTTCCTGGAGTGCTTCCCTGGTGACCTCACGAACTATGCCACCGATGTTGTATAGGTCACCCTATATCAGTGTAATGGGTTCACCATGTAGTTTGGAAGCCTTGGTCTTCTTCTGTGTCCCGGTTCGTTCCATACCGAGCAGTCGTTTCAGTTGTGTAGATGTTGTGCTTGGGTCCATGCCTTCCGCCGTGTCTTCTATCCCCTCTCCTGTGGTCAGGTTCGGGCCTCTTTCCTCCTGCGTCCTGGTGGCCCCGGTTGTCGGTGCTGCTACTACTTTTTTGGTGTCCTTGGTCTGCTCTGCGGTGACCTTCACTGACTCACAGGAAGCCCTTACCTCCTCGGCCAACTTCCCATTGTGCTTCTACTATGCCAACACCTTGGTGGCATCCTTTTGTTTTTGTGTCGCTGTCTCATCGCACACCGCCAGATCCGAGGTGTGCCACTTGGGTGGCCATGAGTCGAGCACAGCAAACACGATATCATCAATTGCAATGAAAGGAAGTTTGATCCAATTCTACACTAGATCCTTACACACCTTGATATACACATTTTTCATATCCGCCTTGAAGACTGCAAAGCTCCACAAACTGTCATATAGTGTGGAGGATAGGCGCAGCCATTTTTTGATCCACATCCAGATGCTCGCCTCCATGAGCACCTAGAATATCTTGGTTTTGCAGTGGTGTCCTTCATCGCCCAAAGCGACACGTATTTTGTCGCCTCTAGCAAGTCTTGTTCAAGGGGAGGGAACTGAATGTCCTCATGCAGTTCCATTGTCATGAATAAGATAGACAAGAGAAACCACACATAGTGGAAGGTCTTGCCCTACTCCTGAGCTTCTTTGCAATTGGTTAGGAGTTCCTCACAAAGGAATTCAGCCTAGTTGAATTGGACCCCCTCTGCGCTTTGTTCGGCCAGTGCGACAACCATCGTTGGTACCTCGTTGCCGCGACATTTTCTCATCACCTTCCCTGCCAGTAGCTGGGTGGCTACACGCACCCCTTTGTCTTGAATGCTACTAATTACGTAGCCTCTCTGCTTCTTTTCCAACTTGTATTTCTTCTTCATGGCCTCTGCGAACACCAAATCTCCATTTTTGCCAGCTCTTTCTATGGGGTCCCTTCCCATACAGGGAAGTCGAGAAATCCTGTGAATAAGCTCCGTCATGATGGGAATAGGCTCCTCCATCCACAAGTACCCATCGTGCACCAAGCAAAGCAGTTGTTTGATGACAAAGATTGTGATCGGTGCTCAGTGAAAGTGTGGAATCCATAGTAGGTGGAGTAGCCCCACCTCCTCCACACCACGCAACCACTTCCACGGCTCTAGCACTGTAACTGACCCCTCCTTGTTCTGTTTCATGAGTTTTCTAGTCTCCAAATGTGGGAACTTTTTGCTGTCCACGAGGTCCCAATATTCAAATTTCATCGTGGGCATGCGGCCCAGAACCTAACCTTCAAACATAATTCCATCTGGGCGGAACAGAGTTTGGAGTGCGCTCTTAACAACATCCAAATCTTTGGGTACTTTTGCTTTCCCTCTCCATGGAGAGACATACTTGGGCAGTTTTGCTGCAGTGTGCACTGGCTGAACATCTTCCTCCATTTCTTCATCCACCTCGATCTCTTCTACTAAATCCTAGAGATCCTCCTCTTGATCATCTATCTTAATATTAATAGTCTTTCCCTTGTCTTCCATAGACAGTTTACCAAACCGCGGATTTCGCGGAGACATGCGGACTGGTCCTGCTGCCTATGGATCCTTTTTGGGCCTCAACGTTCGGGGCAATTTTGGAATTTCTGGTGCATCCCCCACCGGCAGCATAGGGCTCTGTGCGGCTTCCTCAGTTGTCGACATCATTCTATTCAGGAAGTCTTGCATCTCCTTTGGCAATGTCTCAAACACTAAACTTGCTCTCAAAGCCTCCAAATTCGTAAGGTCCATACCCACTTGATAGCGCAACAACTGAATTCTCAAAATGCTAAGGCTTGTTCACTGGATAGCCACCTATGATTTATAGGCCTTTTTGAATTCAAATTCGACCGTTCCCACCTCATTCGGCCCATTAATGCTAGATTTGCGGTAGATCGTCCCAAATCTAGTTATGAATTTGTGTCTTAATTGCCTGCCACCCACTCCTTATTGTCTTAAATTGGACATCTTGTCATGAACAGTGACACCAATGGTCAATTCCCAGCCTACCAATGTGGAAACGCAACCCCCTATGTGTGGGCACGACCCTTGTGACATATTGATCTTGTGCGCAACCTCCTTATTGTGCAGCTCCCATACAGACTCTTTTGTAGTCCTATGCCCTCTTTCAACTGCTTGGAGCACTGAGACTATGCTCCCTATGGATAGTCAAGTGGTCACACCACCATTCCAAGGCTTCAATTTACCTTCTAGCCTAGTCCATGGGCACTCCTCAATTACCTTCACGATAGTCAGCATCGCACATTCTTCCTTATGCAGTGCACTTCTGTTAGGTCCCTATAATACTAGTGATTACCCCATTACTATTGTAGTTGTATCCCTTATTAATATTGTAGTGCCCCTATTATCCCCATATTTTTATTACTGTGCCCCATAGAATCCCTCTATTGTTATTTTTTTGGCTTTATATTATTATTGTTAGGTTGGCTGGGTTATATTGTGACTCCTTAGACTCTTATATATAGAAAGGAGGTTTTTTCATTTCAATCATCCAAGAATTGTTCATTTTTGTAATGTAAAGGAGGTTTCCCTCTCGAAGAGGCTGAATTCTAAGGCTTTGATCTCTCTTTTCTATCTTTTTGTGAGCTGGTTTCATAACATTTGGTATCAGAGCTTTGGATTCTAGGGTTTCGCTGCTCCAAATAGGTCATCGTGGAATTTTCGCTATAACTTTTTCTCTGTGATGTTTCAAAAGTGAAAGAAAATACCCATTTGAGACTAAACTGCACTGAACCTTGGATCCAAATTTTAGAGCTTTCTGCACTATATTTACGGAGATATGATTTGAGGAAATTGGTCTTTTTGCAGACTCCTGAATTACATTGCAAACAGGTGACCTGGGGAAAATCGTTATAACTTTCTCTTTGAGCATCAGATTGATAATTTGTAAGAAGGTACTGAAAGAGGACAGATTGTAGTTTCTTGTATATATTTTTCAATGCCAAAGGTTGAAACAGTGACACGTGGCACGTCACACAAGTTCTATCTTTTGGAAAGGTCTATAATCAGGCCATCTTGGGAGATTGTGCATAACTCTTTCTTGGAGAATCCAATTTGGATCAGGCTGGTGGCATTGGAAAGGGGACACAGAGGGCTACTATAGATCACAATTTCCGAACTGGATGATCTGAAATTACAGAGATACACCAGATTCAATATCAAGCTCCTACAAAGTGAAAAAAGGTGTGTATTTTTTTTTAAATTTTTACATAAGCTTGGTTTGAAAAATTAGTTTGAAGGAATTCAAAGGGCATAGTAAAGCATTATTATCAGTAATTGATGCCCCGAGGAAAGAAAATTTAAACACCTAGTAAGCAACCTGAAAGCTCTAGCATGACTCATGAAGAAGAGGAAGAAATGCAACATGATATATCAAAATTATGAGACCAAGTGAAACAAGTGTCACTTGCACAAAAAGTAATAGAATCTAAGATGGATGGTTTATAGAAAGATGTAGAAGCTAAGACGGATGGTTTAAAGAAAGGTGTAGAAGCTAAGATGGATTGTTTAAAGAAAGGCATAGAAGCTAAGATGGATGGCATGGAAGCTAAGATGAATGGCATGGACGCTAAAATGGACGGCATGGATGATAAGATGGAAGAATTGAAGATAAATATGAATAAGTTGCTACAAGAAATGGTCACTAATGGTGAAAGGGTAGTAAAGGAAACTCATGATGAGAACAAAAGAAATGTTAATCATGATTCCATAGACTCT